>CM022702.1:55059781-55332856 GCA_012295165.1 Asparagus setaceus | reverse complement strand
ATCAATTCCACTCCCTTGGATAGGGGCAAGGAATACTGTTTTCTTCACCTCTTGGGTGGAAATCAAGGAATTGATTTTTGTTGAGAGGAGAATCGGTTTGTTATTCATTGTCATTGAACTTGCTTGGACTTCTTGGGCCTACAACAAAATTCAAAGAAATGCCTTTTATTTTAAAGTACAATGAAAACAAAAGATTACAACTTTTCTGTATGAACAAGCGAGGATCTACGTTATATCGGGATCACAAACTGCGTGAGTTCTTTACTGTCTGGGGACTTGAATCGTCAGTGGACCCGGCGCAATTCAATCCGGTGGAAACGGGTTGGAACTACGTGAAGGGGCTCGTTTCCTGAAGCGCTAAGGGGATCACACTGAAGGAGAGGATGCGCCGGGGATCACACTCACGAAGGGAGAGGATGGCGGGCGGTGAGATCTACTAGGAGAAATCCCCGGCTGATACGTAGCCGACCGAATTAAACACCTGGCATTGAGAAGATCGGCGTCGTCGAACTTCGTGCTGCCGGTGCTTTCGGGCGTCGTCGGCGACAGTAGATCTCACAATAATTCTTGAGAAAATCAGAAAGTCGACCTAAAATCCCCTCAAGCGATCTCCCAAAAATAATCCCCTCCTCTTGAAACCCCCTATTTATAGGATGGGGGTAGGCAGAACAGAGTGGCTCGACCGCTTGCCCCAGCCACCTCGGCCAAGTGGCGAGGAGGTATTTCGGCCAACACCTAAACCATGTTGGTAGAGCCACCTCGGCCACTTGGCGAGGCTTCTCGGCAAGTTGGCGAGGTCCCATTTTCGCCGTCTTGTGTCGTTTTGCGTCGTTTTCGTCGACTTTCCGGCGGCTTTCTCGATCTTCGGGCTTAGTTTTCCTCGGTGATGTCGTCGTTGTGTTTGAGTCAGGTATCCGATCAACTTTTAGAGCTCAAACAACTTCGTTTGCCTTGGCGGACTAAATGCGGTCGATCCGTCTCGTCGGCGTTTGAGTTTAGTCAACTTCGCCTCGTCGAACTTCGTCATCGGGTTTATTCCACGATCGTCGTTTTGTTGGCTTCGTGCGCCTTGTCGACTCACTTCATGCGTTTGTGGACTCGCGTTATCGTTTTGCGGCGTAATCCGTCGTCAGCGATTACGGATGGCGTTGGCCGGATGGGTTGTCGGTTGACCCGCCGTCCGCGAGTCTTGTTAGAATGCGATAAGCAATTTTTAGCGCTGAATACCCCTCAAAGCATCTCGGTCTTGATTCTTGATGAGTGCGGGATGCTTTGGACATAATGACCCTTAGCTCTTTAGTTAGCATGATAGGGCTTGTGGTGACCTCGGCGTTTGATCTCTCCATTTCCTTGGTCTTTCCGGTGCTTTGTAGGATTGTTGAAGGTATTGCGATGCTGCATTTTTATTCGACCATTGTGAGATCTTGACGAGAAGTCGATAGATGAATTAGCTCGATATTTAATTCCTCCAATCCCTCGGGTTCTCCGGTGCTTTGTAGGATACCGGGGGTGTTCAGTCTTGCATTTATTGCTTGACCGTTGTTGGAATTTCAAAGCTGTTACTTAACTTCGTGTTGGTGAATTGTCGTCTAATTGACCATCGAGATTCCTCAGATTGATCAGAAATCCTTTGTTGCGACGTTAATTAGCGCCAAATTATATGGATTTTAGCCTTCAATCGTGAGTGCAGCAGCGTTGACCCGGCGTCGTCTTGTGGATCGAACCGTTAATCGGTGAATCGCCCGGCTGACGCGTTGGTTGGCGTTAAAGTATTACTCCTTGTTGTAGTACAATTATCCCGCGTGGGAGGAACTCTTTAAGGATTTATTCGGTTCAAACTGTTGACCGATGGGCCTTCGTCGGCCTGAATGAAGCATTGTCTGATGGGAGTAGTTCTTTCAAGGTAGAAACGGCGTTGTCGGCGTCAATATAAGCCTTGTCGGAATTCATCAATTTATCCCGGTGGGAGAAATTAAGGGTTATCGAGTAGGTCGCCGAATATGGTAATATTCTCCGGGAACTTCGTTAAGAATTAGGAAGCGGTTTATACTCGTAATCCTAGTTGGGTAGGATTAGGCGTTGATACGTCGATGTGATCCGCTGCGATCGAGGAGTTATCCTAAGAATATTTTTATGGAAATATTCTTTCGGGGACTTCGACAAAGTAGGAAACATTTTGTACTCGTAATCTAGTTAGAGTAGGATTAGTGACGTTGATTCGTCGATGCAATCAGGAAGTTATCCTAAGAATATTTCTTGTGAGAATATTCTTAGGAACTTCTCGAATTAGGAAGCAGTTTATACTCGTAATCCTAGTCGGGTAGGATTAGGCGTCCGTCGATGCAATGCAATCATCGAGATTATCCCTAAGAATATTTCTTGTGAGAATATTCTTGGGAACTTCGACAAATTAGGAAGCGGTTTATACCGTAATCCTAGTTGGGTAGGATTGGCGGCAGTTGATCGGCGATGGGGAATGCTCAGCGAGTGTTATCTGCGAATAAATCTTGAATCTTTCCCAATATAGCGGAGGAAGTAGAAGCCAATCAGCGGACTGATTTGGCACTATTTTGTCATCGGATAAGGTTTCAATTAGGACTCTAATTAGGGGCTGATTAGAGTCCTAATTAGGATTAGTTTGGGCCCATTAGGAGTTGCTATAAATACCCATACTCCTCCTATTCCTCGACCTAGGCGGCCCCCTCGCTTTTCTTCTTCTTTTTACATCTCCTCTGTAGCCGTCTTGTCTCCGATCAGCGAGGTGTGCAGTGTTTTTACGGCGTCTTTTTCTTGTTGTTCTTCTTTCTCTCTTTTTTTGTTTTGTTTTGTGCATAAACAGGTGCACAATCAACAAAGAGCGGGAAAAACGAGCGGCGGTGTCCAGGCGCCCGGCCGGCAACCGCCGGACGGCGGCAGCGCTGAAACGCCCAGCTGAGCGCCGTGGCTGCTGGCTGAAGCGCCTGAGCTGCGGCTGGCTGGCCTGACGGCAACTGGCGTGGCTGGCCCGGCGCGCGGAAGCGACTGGAGCGTCGGTGTCTTCGTTGCCTTGATCGCGAATCTTGGTCTTCTTTGATGCCTTTATTCATTTTCTTTTGCGGTTTCAGATGTCGTCAGCGGGATCTCATGTTCAAGGGGTCGATCAACTTCGCCGCCCAGCGTGAATGCCGCGCCTCCTTCTTTCGGTGGTGTGCCAGCGTTACCTTCATTATATATATCGTGGTATCCCGCTTAGCTCTCCTTTGTGGCGATTGGGAAGAAGAAATCCTCCTTTGTGGGGACCGGCAGCGGATTGTACTCTCGTTATGACCCGCTTCGTTCTCCTTTGTGGCGATTGGGAAGAGCGAAATCCTCCTTTGTGGGGACCGGCCTTCCGAGATTGGTCTTGCTTGGTCATCACCGTCTCGATATCTTTAGCGGGGCGATTTCATACCGTGCCCTTGCTGCGTAGAGCGGAATATATTGCGCTTTGTTTCTGCGACTATATTTATCGTTCTCGAGATTTTCGATCTGGATGAAATCGTCATACCGTTATAAGGTTAGACTCAATCTATGTAAGATGAATTCAGCGCCTTTTACTAGCGAATATTTTGATTTCGGTTGATTATTCCTCGGGAGCTTTTAGACTTACGCGGTTGGCGGGCGCCATAGTGAATATTATTCCGCGTGTAGCGATCCGCGATTTTATCGCCTTGATTTGTACCGGTACATCGTGAGTGATTGGTATAGTTGAGGGGAGTTCCGCATTCTCCGATTATTGGTCACCGATCGCCACTTGTAAAAATACCGGCTCCGCGAACCTGCGAAAAATAGATTATCGTTGGTGACTTCGGTTAAGGATCAGTCGGCTTTTATCGAGGCGGCGGTGGTTGAACCAAGACGGCGGAGGTCCCTTGTATATTCCTCGGATACCTCGTCGGCTCTCATTGACCGATTTGAACCCGCGCCGTGCCCGCATTATGTCATGGCGTCGGCGAGGAGCATGATCATATTCATTGCGGGTTTATTACCCGTGACGATTCGAGGTTCCAGCGGAATCGTGTCATCGGTCTTCACCACAGGATTGTAGGTGGACACACGCCCGTGATGAGCTCTTTGTTCACGCACCGACTTGAAGAATTGCCTGCTACGTTGGGGCGAGAGATGCCATCCTCTAGTCATAGATTTTACGGTGGGTTCACTCATCGAAACATTGGTGGGGTCGCGCTGACCAATTCGTCCTCAGCGATGGGATGGAGAACTTCGGCTTGCGGCTGTATTGACGATTACGTGCCACCATGTATGGCCTTCCAATCAGCTAACCATTTTTAGCCTTATTGGAGCTCTACAATCCAGTTCAAATCGTTTCTCACCAAACCGTGAGTTGGGGCTCTACATGAGATGTGCAATTTCCGATTTACCCATGGGGAAGATCTTTGTCGAGTACTTCCCTTCCAATCGAGGCGGAGTGGTAAAGAAACACACACGATCGTCCAAGAATTTTGTGGGATCTCACTTGTCATTACTATATAGCTCGGCCCAATTTGAACCTTAGCGAAATTGCAAGTGAGTGCGAGCGGTTGCTAATTATTTATTCCGGCATTTGGAGGATAAATGCGGCGAGGAAATATGTGAATTATCGCTCACCCGAAGGTTAATGAAGCGTCGAGAGGTCGAGGCTAACTCCTGCATTTCGGCTCTTTGAAGATGGTTTTCCCGGGGACCAAGTTTGCAACCTTTACGTGGCATGCGGTGAAGCCTATCCGACCGACAACTCTTCTAGCGGCTATCTTGCAATCGGCTAAAGAAATGTGTGGTTCCATATCAATCGATGATGCTTTACCTTTGGAGGTCCTTTACCACAGTTGACTTGCCCAGAAGGAACTCTCTCTCCTTTAATGGTGGCCAATATTCGAGTGGATTGCGGCATATAGTCGGCGTTTACTTAGAAAGGGCGAGACATCATCCGTATTCCTTCCGTCGGTAGAGCTCCCATATACCTATTTGATGGCACATTTGGTCCTTCATCGTCCGACATGATGTCGGCACGGGTTCCAGATTCCTCTACTCCTTTCTGCGGTTGGTAGAGGATTGCGAGATGGAAGGCGTGGCTTCTGAGAGATCAAGAAAGCAGTCTTGATTCATAAAGGGTGGATCTTTTCGGATATTTTCCTCGATTCTGGTCAATATGGCGAGTCGGTGGTCGGCGGAAGTGCGAACCGGCGAGACTTCACTTGACATGGAACATTTCAAGGGCTAGTGAATATCGAGGCGAGGTATCTCACTAGAGTAAAGGAAGAATGCTTCATTGAGCCTTATTTTCCTGTCGTTTTGCTTTCGCCCGTTCGTTCACGACCAACTTTATGTTGGGAACCCGAACCGGCGGCTCGGACTTCGTGGTGGACTTGTGGATGGCCTTGAGCATGGTTGTGGGCGTCATGGGATGCACGGTGCTAGATTGATCTCGGCTCCGGAGTGGTGGAATCGACATTCCTCCATTGTAGTTGGCTATTAGTAGCTAACGAGCGGTTCTGTGAGGGCTATCTCAGTTGGTGAATCATTGTTAGCGGCCGACACTCGGACACTCAGATCTGCTCAAGCTGGAGGAAGCGTCGCCAATCTCATCCGCTAGTGAGGCGAAGGAGTTTCCGCGACTCTGGCTAGGACTTTAGGAGGGACCAAGGAGGCGCGGTTTATGAGAAGAACCTCGGTACTCTCTCCTTTTCCCCTTCGTTTTCTCATCCTTTCCATTGGATTTCTCATTCAAGTGAATTTTGGAGGAAAATCATTTGGAGAAGAATTTCAACCCTCTCAAGGGTTAAGCGAAAAGGTTAGCCCATAAGAATCGCGTGAATCCTCGGTCCTTGATATAGACTTGACGAGAAATGATCAATGCGGTGTGAGGTAACAATTCACCGTGATGTAATCTGAAATTTTGACTTTGGAGGCCATTTCTCGTTTACATGTAGGGGGCTTTAGGGATTATGATTACGCTTTGATTTTCCTCATCCGCGATTCTGTTGGGCTTACGCTCATCTGAGCCAAGTTTTACTCAACAAATGTATGGAGCTATGGGGAGGAGGCGGATGTAGGACTGATTCGGTGAACGGGTACATCTAACATCGATAATTCCTCTTACGGATGGCGAATCACGAGAATTGAGCGACTTCGGAATTACGTACCCACTAATTGCCTCTTGGCTTTTTGCTCTTTTAGAAGTGCGAGAGACAAATGCACAACCCGAGATTAGGCAAGCTAACCTGTAGGAGGTAAGTAGTTTACCTATTGTTCGTCAACTCTTAGTTGCATTAAGCTTTCTAATGCCTTCTTTTCGGACTTCTCAATGGAAGACTTAGTGGAAGGCTGGTTTATCTGGCAATACTTCCATGGATGACTTACTCGCTACTTAGTCCCCGGGATGGCGATACTCTTGGTGAAGATTTACACGAAGCTACCATCCACGAAGAAGGTATGAATTTTCTCTTAAGCAATTATAGGACTAGCCGTTTGGCTAATATCACTATAATTAAAAGAGGAGCGTTCCCTTTGTGTAGTGGCGGGGACTCCTCTTCCCGCTTTCGGAATCGGCTACCCGGCTGTTGTTGAGATAGATGAGACTGCTGAGGGCGGCTGCGGTTGGCGATATCGGCGATAGATAAGCCTCGGTAGACTCACTAGTCTCTGAAACTACACGAAGGAGGCGGGTGAGTCCAATGAATATGCATCTATTAGTTTTTGGTTAAAGATTCTAAGGTTTTCTTTTCCTTTATCGCGAGCCTACACTCGCCTCCATGATTTGGCGGTGATGGATGAAGATCCATCCCGACTTAACATCTGTTTAGAAGTCGCTTCGTTCTCTTCTTTGATGAACATGGTGATCGATAAGCTTCTTCGTGGCGGGCTTTCTCCATCGGTTTAGGCCATTGCTTGGTCCCGGACAGCCGATCACGGGATATGGGTTATCGGTAGCTCGAGCCATTCTTGATGACCTCGCTCATCTGGAAAGCTT
Organism: Asparagus setaceus; assembly: GCA_012295165.1. Lineage (NCBI taxonomy): Eukaryota > Viridiplantae > Streptophyta > Magnoliopsida > Asparagales > Asparagaceae > Asparagus > Asparagus setaceus. The sequence goes on along the minus strand of CM022702.1, from coordinate 55,325,871 downwards.
GAGACTACAAAAGCTGCTTGGTGGAGCTTCCTCATATGTACTGCTCATCCGACTTCGTTTAGAGGCATGGTAGCGATGCTTCGTGTTTTCTTGGGCTCGAAGTCAGATCTTGAAGACGCCTTGTCAGCTTCGGGTGTTGTTCTTTGAGACTTATTCTTCCTAAACCATATCGGTGATATTGTGGCGAGTCGCGGAGAGGATATCTTGCTTTCGGGGAGCTCCATCTTAGAGGAAAATAAGATGAGTATTTTGGGTGGCCAAGGCCAACAAGGAAAAGCCCTGCCGTCGCGTCTAAGGAACTCGACCTATCGAGCGGCTGGTTGAGCTCGAGGAGGCAACCGAAGACGAACAGATGAGGAGTCCCGAGGAGTTGGGGAGAACTCCACCGGGCTTATAATGATGAAGTATCTCATTTCGAACAACAAATCCTTTGTCATAGACTTGATGTTTAAGCGGTTGTAGCCCCTTCTATATTTGCTTCAAGCGAATAAGATTTATTCCTTTCATTGTTTATTATGATTCTTTTACCGTTCGAGGAAATAATTAACCATAATACTTATAGGATTTTGGCAAACCCTCGACCCTCAGCGGGTTTGATTAGCCTTTAACTACCGTTTGAGTTGGGCTAGCGTCGCGGATTATCTAGATCCGTTCAGCGTGGCGTTGTGCTAAAAGAATGAAACTCTTCTAGACTTGTTGCTATGATATTGAATACATAGGCTCGGTACTCTTTCGGGCAGAGACCACGACAGCAGCGTGTTACCGCGTAGACTCATCCCTTCTTAGGCCGGAGAAAATACCCCGAGTCGAACTCACGGTATCTTCTTCAATTGGAAAAAGACTAAGCGGCCAGCAGCGTGTGAAGGCGTCGACTTTATCCTTCTTCTTAGCCGGGATAAAATACCCGAATCAAACTCGGTGTCTTCTTCAATCGGAAAAAGACTAAGCGGCAATGCGTGTGGCGTTGGCTTTATCCCTAGGCTTAGGGATAAAATACCCGGAATCGAACTTCGGTGTCTTCTTCAATCGGAAAAAGACTAAGCCGGCAGCGTGTGGCGTTGACCTTAGGGTTATTAGCCAACCCGACCCTCAGCGGGTTTGATGAGCCTTTACCAACTACCGTTTGAGTTGGGCTAGCATGTAGATTATCTAAATCCGTTCTACACACAGCGTTGTGCTAAAAGAATGAAACTCTCTTAGACTTAATGCTACGATGTTGAATCGTGAAGCCGTCTTTTCGGAAGACTAACTGGCGGCTAAATTTCACAGGCAATGCACGGTAGGCATAGGCTTATCCTACTTAGGTTTGGGGATAAAATACCCGGAATCGAACTACGGTATCTTCTTCAATCGGGAGAAAAGACTAAACCGGACAGCGTGTGGCGTTGACTTTATCCTTCTTAGGCTTAGGGATAAAATACCCCAAGAAAAATCTTGGATTAAGGAGTTTTGATTGATAGGATCAAATTGGTGAGAGGAGGAACTTTATGTTCTATTTCTCAGAATGAAACCAATAGCGAGGGGACTCTTTGGGAATCGAAAGACTTCGGTGACCTTCGATCGGGACAACACAGTGCGAAACTCACGCCCTTGATTCGGCTACCTAAGGAAGAGATGGAACTAAAAGTGGGATCTCCACTCCAGAGAGCAGAAAGAAGACCCGGTGGACAACTGATGCGAAAATCCGGCGCATACACCCCATTCGGCTACCTGGATGAAAGATGGAACTAAAAGTGGGATCTCCACTTTGAGAACCAAAGACTTCGAGGCGACCTTGATCGGACAACTGATGCGAAAATCGGCGCATACCGCCGGTCGGCGCCTAAGATGAAAGATGGAACTAAAAGTGGGATCTCCACTTTGAGAACCAAAAAGACTTCGAGGCGACCTTGATCGGACAACACGATCACGAAAATCGGCGCATACCTTGGTCGGTGCTACCTAAGAAAGATGGAACTAAAAGTGGGATCTCCACTCAGAGAGCGAAGAGACTTCGGGTGACCTTGATCGGACAACAGTGCGAAACTCCCGCTATACCTTCGGTAGCTACCTAGGAGAGTGGAACTAAGAGTGGGATCTCCACTCCGAGAACCGAAGAGACTTCGAGGTGACCTTGAGGAGGACAACTGAGTCCGAAAATCCCGCGCATACCTTCGGTCGGCTACCTAAGATGAAAGATGGAACTAAAAGTGGGATCTCCACTTTGAGAACGAAAAGACTTCAGGCGACCTTGAGTCGGACAACACAGTGCGAAAATCGGCGCATACCTTCCGGTCGGCGCTACCTAAGATGAAAGATGGAACTAAAAGTGGGATCTCCACTTTGAGAACAAAGACTCGAGGCGACCTTGATCGGACAACAGTGCGAAAATCCCGCAACCGGTCGGTGCTACCTAAGGAAAGATGGAACTAAAAGTGGGATCTCCACTCCGAGAACGAAGAATTCAGGTGACCGATTGGACAACACAGTGCGAAACTCCCGGCGCTTACCTTGATCGGCGCTACCTAAGAAGGTGGAACTAAGAGTGGGATCTCCACTCCGAAACGAAAGACTTCGGGTGACCTTGAGGCGGACAACATTCAAATCCGGCGCATACCTTCGTCGGCGCTACCTAAGATGAAAGATGGAACTAAAAGTGGGATCTCCACTTTGAGAACCGAAACTTCGGCGACCTTGGTGGACAACTGATGCGAAAATCCCGTACCTTCATCCGCTACCTAAGATGAAAGATGGAACTAAAAGTGGGATCTCACTTTGAGAACGAAAAGACTTCGAGGCGACCCGATTCGGATAACTGGTCTAAAATCCGGGCCTGCCCATTCGGTGCTACCTAGAAAGAGGATGGATAGAACCCTTCCGTTTGTCACGAAAAGGATCTTACGCTCGGAGAGGAAGAATTTTATGTTCTATCTCCGGCGTGAAAGGGATTTTGAATGGGCCTCTTGTTCATAGAAGGGATCAAGAGGGGATTTTGGTAATGTACCAGAAATTTTGTAGACCTACCGTCAAGGAATTTGATCGGTGGGAAATTATGATGGAGGATAAATCTAGGGTTATCCTCATGGAAAGTGGGTGAAACATCCGAGACTCCGGTCAAAGCGGGTTATCCGAAGATACTAAGGGTAGTATTTCTTGAGGAACTTCCCATTTATCGGCATTAATTGCGGTCGCCATTTGGATAATTAGGCGTCACGCACCATTAAGTATTTGTCTATTACAAGCGGTCCCTCCCATTTAGGCTCAATTTACCTTTCTTTTTGGAAGTGAGGATTATCGGTCGTCGAGCATGTTCGAGAAAGTTGATTTGTTATTAGTTGTCCTTGAATTCGTTCTGACTTCTTTGGCCTACAACAAAATTCAAAAGAAATGCCTTTTATTTTAAAGGCATACAATTACAACTTTTCTGTATGAACAAACGAGGATGTCTATTTTTGGGATCACCGGCTTGCGTGGGTTCTTTACTGTCTTAGGGGACTTTTTATTAATGGTGGACCGGCATAATTCCGATCCAGGTAGGGCCGGGTTACGGAACTTCTGGGCGTGAGGGGCTCGTTTCCGAAGAGAAGCGCCTAAAGGGGATCACACTCCGCGAAGGAGAGGATGCGCCGGGGATCCACCTCACGAAGGAGAGGATGCGGGGGCGGGTGAGATCTACTAGGAGAAATCAACTGCCCCGATCGTAGCCGACCGAGTTTGCTTACCTCGCGATTTGTAGATCGGCGTCGGCGGGACTTGTGCTGCGCGGTGCTTTTCCGGGAACCGTCGTCGGCCCGCTTCGTGATCTCGCGAGCTCTCTCTCGAGATATCGGAAAATCAACCTTTGAAAATGAACACCTTGGACTATTTATAGGAAAATAGAGAGGGGTTTTTGGTGGCTGGACACGAAATGGTGTCCGGCCGATAGCGACACCTTTGGTGTCCGATGCTGGCCGGACTTGTTTGGTGTCGATCCAATGCCGAACACAAGCGGTGTCGGGTTTAACCGGCAGCTTGGCTCCTTAGTGCAGTTTGGTTTTGGACTTTTAGCGGCGTTACGTTCGATCTTGTCATTGTCGCGAGATTCTGACCAAGTTGGCGGTGGAAACAAACGACGGTTAGCTAAAATATGAGTTTGCCAAGTGAACCGAGGTTTGTGAATGAACACGAGGTTCCCCAAAGTCACGAGGTTAGCGAAGGTTAGCCAAAAGTCGCGGATTAGCGAAGGTTCGCCAAAATGCAGTTGACCGAAGGCGAGGTTCGCCAAGATGAACGAGGTTTGCCAAGCTGCGAGTTCGCCCGAGCGAGGTTAAGGCGGGATTAAAGCGGTTAGCGAATGAACAGGTTACGCCAAACGAGGTTTGCCAAGCCGAGGAGCGCCCGGAATGAACGAGGTTCGCCAAACCAGAGTTCGCCGGCCAAGTGGCGAGAGTCGCGCCGTTTTAAATCGTTTCCGTCGTTTTCGGTCTTAGGGCTTAGTTTTCTCTCGATGATGTCACCGTTGTGTTTGAGTCATTATCCGATCAACTTCGGAGCTCAAGCGGCTCGTTTGCATTTGCGGATTAAGCGGAGTTGATTAAATCGTTCGGCGTTTGAGTTTAGTCAACTTCGCCTCGTCGAACCGTCGCGGGTTTCTTCCGCGCGCGTCGTTTCGTTGGTTTGTACACCTTGCTGACCCACTTCGCGTGTTCGTGGACTCGCTTTCGCATTTTCGTCGATTTGTCGAATGGATCGTTGGTTGTCAACCAGCGTCCGCGAGTTCGTTAGAGTGCGATAAGCATTTTTATAAGCCTCTGGATACCCCTCCAAAGCGTCCGGTCGATTCTTGATGAGTGCGGATGCTTTGGACATGATGAGCCCTTCACTCTTTAATTGGCGTGATAGGACTTGTGAATGACCACGGCGTTTGATCTCTCCATTCCTTGATCTTTCCGGTGCTTTGTAGGGTTCTTTGAAGGTGTTACTGATCTTGCATTTTTTGTCGGCCGTTGTGAAATCTTGACCGAGAAGTCGATGAATTTCTTTTGAGATTGGCTCGGTATTTAATTCCTCAATCCTCGGGTTCGGTGCTTTGTAGGATACCCGGGTGTTCGGTGCATTTATTGCTTGGCCGTTGTTAGAATTTCAAGCGTAGCTAATTAAACCCCTTCTGTCGGCTTCGTGTTGGTGAATTGTCATCCATTTGACCGCCGGGACTCCTCCGTTGATCGGGAATCCTTCAACTGCGGAGCGTTAATGGCGTCGAACTACATGGATTTTAGCCTTCAATCGGTGAGTGCAGCGTTGGCCGTCGCGATCTTGCGTGGATCGAACGTTGATCGGTGAATCCTTCGGCTGCAGCGTTGGTTGGCGTCGCTCTTGTATTACTCCTTGTTGGAGCACAATTATCCTCGATGGGAGGAATTTTTCTTGGGACTTATTCTAATTCTAAGCTGTTGACCGATGGGCCTTACGTGGCATGAATGGCATTGATACGATGAGAGGAATTCTTTCAAGGTAGAAACGTAGAAACCAACATAAGCCTTGTCGAATTCGTCAATTTATCCCTCTTTGAGGTTCCACGATGGGAGAAATTGAGGGTTATCGAGTTATCCTTAAGAATATGGTAATATTCTCCGGGAACTTCTCGTTAAAATTAGGAACTAGTTTATACTCGTAATCCTATTTAGAGTAGCATCGGTGACAGGCGTTGATTAAGCGTCAATGCAATCCATACGATCGAGTTATCCTAAGAATATTTTTTATGGAAATATTCTTAGGAACTTCTCGACAAATTAAAAGCAGTTTATACTCGTGTTCTGATTGGAGTAGGATCGGTCATGGGAGAATATTTGGAAGATTGAGTCTACCGGTCATTCGATGATTTCGACCATTTGGAGGTTAAACTCCAAAGTCTACAAGATTTTGAGATAGCCGGGCTCCCCTCATATATAGAGGCGAGCGGCTCGCTGGCTGACTTAGCGGGATCTGTGAGACCGGGTGCATCATTTGGAGGCTAATTCTTTGAAGCTTCATCTTAGCGGGCGTTTTCAATCTTGTTAGCCGCTGGAGGAAGCGAGAATAGTAAACTTCGAGCAGGAACTTCAGCGGAGAGAAGTCGATCATCTTGAAGGAAGGCCAACAAAGGAGAACTCTTGCGGTCATGTCAGAAGCTTGAGTTTTCAAAGAATTGAGTCGAGGAGAAGCGCAAAGACCCTTAATAGCGTGAGACTTTGGGGCGAGCTTGGGAGAACTTCAACAAGCCTTCCTCAATAAAGTATCTGAGTTAAAGCGGCAAATTCTTTGTCACAAATTTAACGTTTAGAAAACTTGTAACCAGGTCTTTTATCAATAACACATATTTCTGTCCTCTTTTATGCTTTATTATGATTCTTTTATTTCGTCAGAAATAATTAATCATAATACTTATAGGATTTTTGGCAAACCCTCAACCGTCAATGGATTTGATTAGCCTTTACCAACTACCGTTTGAGTTGGGCTAGCGTGCAGATTAATCTAAATCCGTTCCGCACGTGACGTTGCGCTAAAAGAATAAAATTCTCTTAGACTTGATGCTATGTTATTGAATACATAGACTTTGTCCTCTTTTACGGATAGGAGACTAACCGGCGATGCGTGTTAGGCATCGGCTTCAGGGTTATTGGCTAACCCCGACCCTCAGCGGTTTGATTAGCCTTTACCAACTACTGCGTTTGAGTTGGGCTGGCGTCGCGGTTATCACGGATCCGTTCCTGCGTGGTTGTGCTAAAGAATGAAACTCCCTTAGACTTAATGCTACGATGTTGAATCGTGAAGCCGTTACTCTTTTGCGGGCAAAGCCCACCCGACAGCGTGTTACAGCGTAGACTCATCCTTCTTAGGCCGGGATGGAATACCCGAATCAAACTCGGTGTCTTCTTCAATCGGAGAAAGACTAAACGACAGCGTGTAGTGTCGGCTTTATCCCTCTTAGGCTTGGGATAAAATACCCCAGTCGAACTCTGGTGTCTTCTTCAATCGAGAAAACTAAGCCGGCATGCGTGTGGCGTTGGCTTTATCCTTCTTAGGCCGGGATAAAATACCCCGAATCGAACTCGGTGTCTTCTTCAATCGGAGAAAAGACTAAGCGACAGCAGCGTGTGGCGTTGGCTTTATCCTTCTTAGGCGGGATAAAATACCCGATCGAACTCTGGTGTCTTCTTCAATCGGAGAAAGACTAAACGACAGCGTTGTGGCGTTGGCTTTATCCCTTCTTAGCCGGGATAAAATACCCGAATCGAACTGGTTCTTCTCGGAGAAAAGACTAAGCGGCAGCAGCGTGTGAAGCGTTGGCTTTATCCTTCTTAGGCTTGGGATAAAATACCCCAGTCGAACTCGGTGTCTTCTTCAATCGGAGAAAAGACTAAGCCGTGGCGTGTGTGGCGTTGGCTTTATCCTTCTTAGGCTTGGGATAAAATATCCGAATCAAACTACAGTGTCTTCTTCAATGGAGAAAGACTAAACCGGCAGCGTGTGAGGCGTTGGCTTTATCCTTCTTAGGTTTAGGGATAAAATACCCGAAGAATATTGGATTAAGGAGTTTTGATTGATTAGGATTGGTGGAGAGGAGGAACTTTATGTTCTATTTCTCGAGAATGAAACCATGCGAGGGGCATGCTTTAGGAATCGAAAAGACTCGAGGTGATCTTGGCGGACAACACAGTGCGAAAATCGGCGCTTACCTTCGATCGGCGCTACCTAAGATGAAGATGGAACTAAAGTGGGATCTCCCGAAGCGGAACCTGGTGACCAGACGGACAACTGATGCGAAAATCGGCGTGCAACCGGTCGGTAGCTACCTAAGATGAAGATGGAACTAAAGTGGGATCTCAATTTGAAAAGAAAGGACTCGAGGCGACCTTGATTCGGACAACACAGTCACGAAAATCGGCGCATACCGGTTAGGCTACCTGGAAGAAGATGGAACTAAGAGTGGGATCTCCACTCAGAAGCGAAAAGACTCAAGCGACCTTCAGTCGGACAGCTGGTCACGAGAATCCGGCGCATACCTTGCCGGTCGGCTACCTAAGATGAAAGATGGAACTAAGAGTGGGATCTCCCTCAGAGGGCCGAAAAGACTCAAGCGACCTTGGTCGGCCGACTGGTCTGAAAATCGGCGCATACCTTGGTAGCTACCTAAGATGAAAGATAGGACTAAAGTGGGATCTCCGCCGAGAACCGAAGAGACTTCGAGGCGACCTTGATCGGACAACACAGGTGAGAATCGGCGCACACCTTGTCGGCTACCTAGGAATAGGGTGGATAGAGCCCTCCGTTTATCACGAAAGGGATCTTGCGGCAGAGGAAGAATTTTGTGATACGTCTGGCGTAAAGGATTTTAGTGTGGGCCTCTTGTTCATAGAAGAAATCAAGAGGGATTTTGGTAATGTACGAAATTTGTAGACCACAGTCAAGGGATTTGATCGGTGGGGAAATGATGGAGGACAAATCTAGGGTTATCCTCGAAGAAAGTGGGTGCAATATCCATGAGGAACTTCCGTCGAAAGGGTTATCGAAGATACTAAGGGTAGTATCTCTTGGGGAACTTCCCATTTATCGGCATTAATTGCGGTCGCCATTTGTGTTATTAAATCGCACCATTGGAGTGACCGTTTCTATTATAAGCGGGCCCTCCCATTAGGTTAAATTTTTCTTCTTGGAAGTGAGGATTATCGGTCGTCGGCGGCGGACCAAATCTCCTTCTTTGAAACTCCGTTGTGCGTACTTTCTTATTGAAAGCTCTTGACATCTAGCTTGGTAGAATTCAATGCATTGTTGAGCTTCGAGCTTCTCATCCAACATCTCAAGCTCTTGAGATGTTTTGATGTTGTTCTTGGTCGTCATCTCTGTTGAAAGAAGCGATGAAGTGTGAATTTGGATTTTCAATGGGAGAAGCTGCTTCACGTAAACCCGAGAGAATGCGGGGTTGCTCGGTTGGCGTCGTCTGGTTGTGCGATATGCCCGAGTGCTTCTCGAGCTTATCATCCCAATCTAAACTTTTATTCTTCACAACCTGACAAAATTTTGATGATTGTCTTGTTGAGCATACTCGGCTAATCCATTTGCTTTTGGATTATAAGGCGTCGTGACATCTTGTATCTTGAATTTCTCTAAAACGATGAAGGAATTGTGATGAATTGGGGACCATTGTCATGCGATCCGTCTTGGAACAGGTGTCGGTAGATGACATGGTGTTTGATAAATTGTGATGGTACTTCGCCTTTACTTCTTTAGCGGATTGCTTACGCCACTTGGAAGTAGTCGGTGATCGCTAGAATAAACCGATCGCCTTTGGTGCGGAGGAAAAATGGGACCTACAGCGTCCATTCCCCATGTCTCGAATGGCGAGGATGTGGCGAAGGATCTGACTACTCACGGAGGCGATGCATATAATTGCGTGAATTTGACAGCGTGGCATCTCGAGCATCTGGCTTGCGTCATTAATCATTGTTGGCCGAAAGTAGCCCATTCTCGATTCGATCGTAGAGCTTGGGACGGTGCAGTGGCTCCACATTCACCTTCGTGTGCTTCGAAGGACCTCCTCCGCCTCTGTTTGAAAGGCAGGAGTAAAGACCATCGTACCCGATGATATAACATCACGTTATTGCGTGAAAAGTCTTGGAGCTCTTGGTTGACTCTCTCTCCTTCCGTCTTGACGAGAATACCATGTAAGGCGTGTCGATGATAGGAAGCGCCAATCTCGGGGCTCCAACTTGGTTTGGGTTGCATGTACCTCTTTGGTAACTATCCCTTTGTCTTCTTGTACCCCATCATATATCGGTACAAAAGGCGATGAGTCTGGCCGTAACTATTTGCGCTCGGTCTCGGAAGGTTATTGCGGCGTCTGTCACGCTAATGATGCATGCATGGCGTTACGAAGCGGGATATATTGATGAAGAATTCTTCAAATGAGTACGCCATTTCAGCGGCTATCGATGATAGGGGACGGATCGGGGTTCCTAACTTCATAGTCACCACGAATCGACAACTATCAATTGCGAATGTATGCGGCGAGATACTCGACCCCGACTCCTTGGCGAAACTAAGTCCAATAAGTAGTGCATTGTATTGACTACGTTATTGGAACAAGGTTGATGAGTGAATAAGCGCGGGGCATGACATGATTCAGGAAATCAAGAAACTCAGACTCAGTGAGAGATCTTGGAGCATCAGGGGCACTTGCCGCGTTGGTAGCTCGGCTCCGTCAAAGATGATCGCCATATTTGTTGGTGCGATGTAGTGTTGACCGTGGACTTCATCGGAAGGTCATCATATAGCTCAAGCTGCGTCATTTGTCGGGTTGGCGACCAAGAGATGCATAATCGCTTGCCCTTGGTGACCACGTTGTTTTTGAAGTGCGGAGTCGTATTGGGACAAGAGCAAAGCCCATTTTGCAGCGTAACTCATTGAGGCGAATTTGGGTCATAAATATTGGTTGGATTTACGTTAGAGATAACATAAATTGTCGTCGAGGCTAAATAGTGCCGCATCTTACGATCGCGAACACTAATGCAAAGACGCTGCTTCTCGACCATTGGGTATCGAGACTTCGTAGCCGAAATGTTATGCTCGGGTAATACTTTACTTTGTTGGTGGCTACGTCGTTAGTCTTGTCGCGAGTAAAGGCTCAGCGAGTGGTCCGTTGCCTTGATGTAAATCGGGAATGGCTTTCCGGCTGCGGTGCGACAAGAGCGGGAGGTTTAGAGATCTGACTTAATCTCTTCAAATGCTTTTGGCAAGCATCATCCCAAATGAAGGATCGCCCTTCTTGTTCAACTTAGAAAATGGTTGGCACTTCGGATAGGTTCGATATGAGCCGTCGGATGTATCCAATCTCCCTTATAACCCGAGTTCTCTCAGTTTCGGAGGTTGCAACTCTTGAATCGCCTTCACTTTGTCGGGATCGACATGGATTCCTCTGTTGGTGGCAGCGAAGCAGAACTTGCCTTTGGACATCGAGGAAGGATTTGCGGGGTTCATCTTTAGTTGATGAGTTCGCGCGAATCTTGTCCTAAGATCTTTGATGTGATCTCCTTTGTCCGCGGCTTTTCACGACCAAGTCGTCGGCGTAGCATTCGACCGTTTTCGAAGATGATCTGGAAAATCTTAGTCATTGCTTTCGTGATATGTAGGCATTTTTAAAAGCGGAGCGGCATGGCCGTGTAGCAATATATCTGGATGGGCGTTGAGCGGCTTGTGTTTGGCATCATCGGGGTGCATCTTGATCGATTGCTTAAACCATCCATGAATGACATTCTTTCAAATCCACCGTATTATCGACTATGACATCGGTGATGGGAAGAGGAAAGTCATCTTCGAGACAGCGTTGAGGTCTCTGTAGTGAAACCACAGATCCTAATCGAACCGTTCTTCTTCGTGTGCCGGGACTATATTAGCCACCAATCAGGATGTTGAATTTCTTGATGAATCCTATTCTATGAGTTTCTTTACTTCGTCTCACGATTGCACGTAGATTTGTGGGCGAAACCGTCTTTCTGTTGCTTGGCGGGTTTGACATCCATCTTGATGTTGAGTGATGTGTCGCCACATTAGAATTCGAGTCTGGCATGTCCTCGTAGCTCGGTGAATACATCGATATACTCCCGATTAAGGCAATCAACTCTTCCTTCTCTTCGAAGAGTATTGCTGATGTTTATGAGCTTAGGATGCTCTTCATCACCCATATTAATCTGGACTACCTCGTCCTTGGTGGGGGCTCTCTTTGTTGAATCTATCCCAAAGCTGCTCTTGAGTTGATGGATCCATGGGTCTTCCCATGTTAGCATATCTTCATCATCCTCAATAGTAGCGGGATCATTGTAACCATATTTGACATCAAAGCCTTGAAGGCTTCTCAGAAATTTGGTGTCGAGAATCCCAATAGAAGAATCGGGGAATGTCAGTCTCCCTCATCGGGTGGACTATTATCAATCACCACGAGCATTCATCTTAGAGAGGATTGTTATCCCAATCCCGTCTAAATGCGTAATAATTATCAGGCTTCCCTCTTGGGACATATGCGCTCTGGGAGGACTTCGAGGACCTGCGCCCAAAACATAGACCTTCCCTTTGTGTCAAGTTTTACCCCCTCTTCATGATACCCGGTGTTTTGGACTATATCGAATGTGTGGAGGATAGGCCATTATCATCTTCATCTTCTTCTAAGAAATGATTTGGTCTTTGGCGCATCTCCTTTACCATAAACCAAGTCTTTTTCAATATTAGATCTTAGGTGGGATGGCGAGTGTTGTCCCAAAGGAGTCTCCGAGCTGCTTTTGTGTAAAGCAAAATGGCTGAATGGTAGGTGCAACTCGGTTGTTGTATAAACTGTCATCACATCATTCAAAGACAAAGGATACTCTAAATGTCATTTATTGATTCATCGGCAATTTGCCAATTACAATGTTCATCGGCGATTCTTCATCATCAGGCCCGATTACAAGGGGTACAATGTCATTTAAAACAAAACCACCACTATAACCAAGCCGGCTTGGTGTCGGCTTCTTCACGCATTTGTCGTGCCTTGGGCGATGATTGATTTGGACTCATTCTGTAGAGGAGAGAATCGGTAAAATAATTCTCCATCCCTTAAGCGGTTGTTTGTCGCGACCAATCTTGACCTCATTATTCATGTCTACGTGCTTGAGACGCGATGAAGAGTAGATGGGACTATAGCGTTCTTGTGGATCCAAATTGACCCAACAATAAGTTATAGGAAGTCTCGCGTCAATCACATGCGGTGACTTGGACTTTAAGTCCCCATTTGGCACTTTATCAGTATTTTACCAAGCGTGAGACCGGTGTTAAATCCGTAGATCACGGGCCTGTTGGCCTTGACTTCTTGCGAGAATTAAGATGATACATGGCGAGGGGCATGATGCTCCTGTGAAACCGGATCGACTTGGATCGGTTAACTTCACTAGAGCCATATACGGTGAAGTATAGCGGCCTATCGTGCTTGGAATTCCTCGTGCATATCCTCCTTTGTAAAAGTGATGCGGGGAAGTGTTTAGTCGCAAAGGCTGCATTGTTGGGCGACTCTTACGGACTTGGCCTAATCTGGTGAGAAGACCTACGAATCGTGAGGGCTTCTTGAAGGGCTTCTCTTGTCTCTTTTGACATACAGTTAAGTAAGAAGTGATCCTTGCGGGAATATTAGCCAGTGGGTGCGTCGAAGCGATATGGGGGTGTTGGAGCTTCGGTTTGTCTCTTCTAATCGGGTGATTGAAGGAGGCGCCGGGGCTAAACTTCTTGTGCTGCTTGTTGGCTTCTTTGCGACCACATTCGCTTTCTCGGTCGGTGAAGTCGTTGGCACCCGGTTACGGCATCTTGGCCTTAGAATCGGGGACTTAGGGTACTTGTATTTGTACTCATGTCGCTCCTAGTGGCGTGGGCTTGAGTTCCCGCCGGATAAGCGGAATGTTACCACGTTGCGTCATCTCCCTCGAGAATTGCGGTAAGCACGGCATGCCTTTCCCTTCGCTTTGATTTTTCTTCAATGAAGAAGAGGCTACCCATTGCTTATCCTCAAAGCGGTCAGGGTGGATCCACGAGGACTTCGCCATTTGGGGCGTATATGATACAAGTCCTTTACGGCATTGTTTGTGTGGTGCGTCATTCCGCGTCTTCATTGCGACTTTGACCCTTGGTTTGGGTTCAAACCATGTCAATGTACTTGACAAAACTTATGGACACGCATTTGCTCCGACCTTCTTTTCTTTGGGCGACTTCATAGTGATGACCCTACATCAATTAAAGCTTGGATTTTATCCTTAGAAGCGAGGTTTAGTGGGGTGATGAATTGCCACGTGATCGTATGATTATTTTGGGTCGTTAGTCCTCATTGCTTCCTCTTGATTACGAATGGGAAGCTTGATCTTGTTATTTTTGACAAGATATTTGAAGAGGCCAGGAATCTCGTCGTCCTAAAAAGAATAGGACGGGAATCGGCTCACGAGGCCTTACGTTTTACGTAGCCCGGGTTGCCGTTGATTCGCTGTTGCGGCGCCGTTGTTATTCTTTGCTGCTGCTGCTTTCTTCTGGGGTTGGAGTTGGGCGTTTGGTTTGCAACCGCCCGTCTTGGCTGCTCTTTCCCTTTGCCTGCGTGGGACAAAGTTGCGGCAATTTCGGCTGGCCGGTGGCCTCTTTCGCCTTTTCCTCTTGAGGAATCTTTGGCTTGCTCTCCACGAACCTTCAAATCCTTCCGCGTTATAGGCGGTGCTATCCCCATTGCCTCTATGCGTCTATCGACAAGTTGTTATGGCGGGTCACGGAGGATGAACTCCTGTTATTGGATCCCGCAGTTCATTGCCTTGTTCGAATCGTTTGTGAAGATATCCCTGTTTCTCCGTCCTTGCTTCTCGTCGAGCAATGTCGATCGATGCCGGTATCGTCGTCCGAAGAGTGGTGAGGAAGCTAGATTCCATGTCGTCCCGGTATGAATGCTCCCAGGCAGAGGCGGGTGCAATCGGCGGCCCAGCGAAGGGTACCAACGAATGGCCAGAACCATCGGGGTTAGGAAATCACCCCAAGTGGGACTTGAAGTATATCAGGTGTTGAGTTGGTGAGCCCCTCCATCAAGCGGCGTGAAGTTTATTAAGTTAAACTTGCGGGTATGAGATCGATTCCCACCCTAGGATATGGGCAAGGGATGCGGTTTCTTCACCTCTTGGCGAGGAAATCAATGAGTTGATTTTGCTCTCGAAGTCTTTGATCTTGTGTCTCATGAGCAGCCACACCCACATCATGCCCGGTTGCGTGGTTCGGGAGGTTATCCTCTTGTGTGCTTCCCGGTGCAGATCGGCTGTCATCTTAAATGCGGCGTCGATGCGGCCGGCTTCGATTAAGCCCGATGTTTTGTCAAAGCTTGGATGCATTGGTCATGCATTTCTCTCATCGTGCATGGCCAAATCCATCTCCTAAGCTTGAAGTTTTCCGTTGTTTATGCGCAGCGTCTAGCATCTTAGCCACTTGATGCATGCGATCGCAGGCATTTCTTGGGGGCTCCCTTCACTTGATCGGATATGATCGAGGCGATTGCGGAGCCAATATCCGGCGATATCATCCTCAGCGGGTATCCCTTTTCGAAGTTTGTGGATTATGCGGACGTCGGATGGTCGGACATAAGCGAGTTAGCCGTTGCGATCGCGGGAGCCGTGGCGATGATTCTTTCTTTGGTCATATTATTAGTGACCTCGTGAATTCATCTTCTTGGGATGCCATCCTTCTGGAATCGCCTTGACCTAGGTCCGGCGTGTTGGTGCTAAGCCTCTGGAAGACCGATACTCTTTCGGGTTTCTTGGCCAGTAATTACACTCCGAGCACCGTTTTGATGAGCTTAGAGCACAAACATGTAGCGGGAAGTGAGCTCTTCGAGCCTTCTTGCCCAATGCGGTGGTATAACTCGCCGGCATGGCCGGAGCAACCTACTGCGTGTTGGCACGCGATCTCTCCGGGTATAACGTCCTCATGCGTCGGATGAAAACATCTCCTTCGAGGATGGGTCAATTGATGACTTCATGCTAGACTTTTCGCCCGATGTGGGTGCGAGGTCTCAGTGGACTCTAGGACTTCGATTTTCAATCCGGTAAGAGGACTGGGAGTCTTCTTGTCCTTATTGGGCGGAGTGCGACCTCACGCATGGTGACCCGTGATTCTCGAGAGGACCCAGCGATCCTTGGCCGGTCGGTTTGGTGGTGGTGGCGGAAGTTGGCTTATGCGATTGAGCCATGCTGACTTTGGCCGTTGGACTTGGACTTTGGCTGAATTTACAGCGCCCTACGGCCCTCGGCTTTAGTACCGGGGCGAGGAGCTGGAATGTTGGCGGTTTAGCTTTTGGAGCCGTGCGGTGGGTTGGAACACCGTTAGTTTTGGGCCTCAAACACGGTGGTATGTCGGCGGCTTCTTTACCACCTCCTTCTTCAATTCCGCGAGCTTGTTGCAAAGCTTCGTGCACTGCACTAAGGAGTGCGGCATTCCGGATCATCACGAGCGTGGAAGCGGTTCAGCTGACCGCGGACCCACTCGTTGGTTGGCGGCTTGGATGGGCGTCGATCCCTTGAGTTGGAGCCTCTGCGTAAGTGGATCTTAGATCGCTTCGCCAGAACCCCATCCATGGATTGCGGCTTTGGCATGTTTAAGCGCCATGCTTTGTCGTCGCCTTTGGCTGGCTCGCTTGGAGAGTCTTGGCGCATCGTTGGCGTTCATCTCGGGCCGTTGTAGAACCGAGACGCAAAGGGATTTTCGCTACCGGCGTGAGTTGGACTCGCCGTCCGGGGCTCTCGTCGGAGGCCGCCGGGTTCTCCTTGCGGTGGAGACCTTCTTGGGCCGGGAGAAGCTGAATCTGGAAGAGGTGAGGGCGGGTACTCCTCGAACTTCTCTGGTCGAACTTCGAACTTCGACCTCTTCCTCCGGGATAGGAATCCGGTGAGGGCGGCGACCTCGATCTGAGGCCGGTGGCTCCCTTGTACGCCCGGCTTGTTGAGGAAAGTTGATTTGTTATTCATTGTCCTTGAATTCGTTCTGCTTCTTTGGCCTACAACAAAATTCAAAGAAATGCCTTTTATTTTAAAAGTACAATTATAACTTTTCTGTATGAACAAACGAGGATGTCTATTTTTAGGGATCACCAAGCTTGCGTGGGTTCTTTACTGTCTGGGGGACTTTTTATTAGTCCGTGGACCACGCCAATTCGATCGGTAGGGCCGGGTTTTGGAACTCTGAGGCGTGAAGGGGCTCGTTCCGCGAAGAAGCGAAGCCTAAGGGGATCACACTCATGAAGGAGATGCGCCGGGGATCCACCTCCGCGAAGGAGAGGATCGGCCGGGCGGGTGAATCTACTAGGAGAAATCCTGCGGCGATGTAGCCGACCGGTTTGCTTACCTCACGATTTATAGATCGGCGTCGGCCGGGACTTGTGCTCGCCGGTGCCGAGCCGTCGTCGTCTGCTGCTGAAAGCTCTCTCGGATTGAGAAAATCCAACCTTTGAAAATGAACACCTCGGACTATTTATAGGAAAATAGAGAGGGGGCTTTATTATTTGTGGGACACTTGTTTGGTGTCGACCAATAACCGACACCAAGCGGTGTCGGGTTTAAACGCCGCTTGGCTCCTTAGTGCGGTTTGGTTTTGAACTTTTCGCGGCGTTAGTTCCGATCTTGTCATTGTCGCGAGATTCTGAGCAAGTTGGCGAGTGGGAAGCAAACCGAGGTTCGCTAAAATATGAGTTTCAGAAGTGAACCACGAGGTTTGTTGAATGAACGAGGTTCGCCAAAGTGCGAGGTTAGCGAAGGTTAAGCCAAAGTGCAAGTTAGCGGAAGGTTCACCAAAAGTGTGAAGTTCGGCGGCGAGTTCGGAGGCGAGTTAGCCAAGATGAGCGAGTTTTACCAACTGAGGTTCGCCCGGCGAGTTCGCCAAAGAGTTACGTAAACCGAGGGTTACGCCCGGAATGAACGAGGTTAGCCAAACCGAGTTCGCCCGAGAATGAACGAGGTTAAGCCAAACCCTTGAAGTTAGCGGCCAAGTTGGTAAGTGCCCGTTTTAAATCGTTTCCGTCGTTTTCGGTCTTAGGGCTTAGTTTTCTCGATGATGTCGCCGTTGTGTTTGAGTCCATATCCGATCAATTTTGAGCTCAAGCGGCTCGTTTGCATTTGGCGGATTAAGCGGAGTTGATTCCGTCTGCGTCGGCGTTTGAGTTTAGTCAGCTTCGCCTCGTCGAACTTCGTCGTAGGGTTTCTTCCACGACGCGTCGTTTGTTGGTTTGTACACCTTGTGACCCACTTCCGCGTGTTCGTGGACTGCGCTTTCAGCGTTTTCTGCGGCGTCGGTTTGTCGAATGGATGCGTTGGTTGTCAACCCACCGTCCGCGAGTCGTTAGAATGCTTGATAAGCAATTTTTATCGCCCTGAGGCGGAGGACCAAATCTCCTTCTTTAAAACTCCGTTGTCGTACTTTCTTGTTGAAGCTCTCGACATAGCTTGGTAGAATTCAATGCATTGTTGAGCTTCGAGCTTTTCATCAACATCTCGAACTCTTGAGGCGTTTACGATCTTTGTTCTTGATCGTCATCTCCGTTGCAAGAGCGTCTGGGTGTGCGAATCTGGATTTCCAATGGAGCGCTTCACACATGAACCGGGGAATATGGGGTTTCTCGGTTGGTGTCGTACGGTTGTGCGATATGCGAGTGCTTCTCGAGTTTATCATCCCAATCTCGCTTGTTATTTTTCACAAGCCGACAAAATTTTAATGATTGTCTTGTTGAGCGCCTCGGCTAATCCATTTGCGGTGGATTATAAGTTGTTGGCGAGGCGTCTTGTATTACGATTTCTTGCAAAACGATGGAAGGAATTGGCGATGAATGGGGACCGTTGTCATGCGATCCGTCACGGAAATCACCGTGTCGATAGATGACATGGTGTTTGATAAATTTGGCAACGGTACTCACCTTTACTTCTTTTAAGCGGGTTATACGCCCACTTGGAGAAGTAGTGGTGATCGCTAGAATAAACCGATGCTTTGGTGACGGAGGAAAAATGGGACCTACAGCGTCCATTCCCCATGTCGAATGGCGAGGATGTGGTAGAAGGATGCAAGCTTACGGAGGCTAATGCATATAATTGCGTGAATGACCGTGTGGCATTTCCGGCGTATCGATTGCGTCATTAATCATTGTGGGCCAAAGTAGCCCATTCTCGATTGATCGTAGAGCTTGGGACCGGGCTGGTGCGCACCGCATTCACCTTAGTGTGCTTCTCGAAGGACCTCTTACGCCTCTTTGTTTGAGAGGCATCGAGTAAAGACCATTGTACCTCGTGATATAGCATCCGGTCTCCGTGTCGTAGAAGAGATCTTGGAGTT
Source organism: Asparagus setaceus (assembly GCA_012295165.1). Taxonomy (NCBI): domain Eukaryota; kingdom Viridiplantae; phylum Streptophyta; class Magnoliopsida; order Asparagales; family Asparagaceae; genus Asparagus; species Asparagus setaceus. The sequence goes on along the minus strand of CM022702.1, from coordinate 55,307,022 downwards.
CTTGCGGGATTGACTCTCTCTCTTTCCGTCTTCGTGAGAATACCATGTAAGGCATAATCGATGATAGAGGCGCCAATCTCGGGGCTCCAACTTGGTTTGGGTTGCATGTACCTCTTTGGTAACTACCCCTTATCTTCTTGTACCTCATTATATATTAGTGCGAAGAGTTGATGAGTCGACCGTAACTAGTTGCTGGTCTCGGAAGGTTGTGCTAGCGACATACTTGCGCGCCCGGTGCATCGCGTGGCGTTTGGAAGCGTGGGATATATTCGATGAAGAACTCTTGAGCGAGTGCGCCATTTGATTGCTACGATGATAAGGAATTAGATCGGATTTCGACTTAGTAGTCTCGCGGATCTGACTATCGATTGTGAATGCATGCGCTTGAGATATTCGACCCCGGCTCCTTGGCGAAACTAAGTCCAATAAGTAGCGCGTTGTATTGACTCGTTATTGGAACAAGGTTGGTGAGTGAATAAGCACGGGGCATGACATGATTCCAGGAAATCAAGACAACTCGGACTCGTGGAGATTTTAAACATCAGGGGCACTTGCCACATTAGTGGCAGAAATCAAATACAATCGCCATATTTGTTGGTGCGATGTAGTGTTGACTTCACGAACTTCATCAGGAAGATCATCATATAGCTCAAGCTGCGTCCGTTGTCGGGTTGGCGACCAAGAGATGTAAATCGCTTGTCCTTTGACGACTTTTGTTGTTTGAAGTGCAAGTCATATTGGGACAAGAGCAAGGCCCATTTAACCTTGACTCATTGAGGCCGGTGGGTCATAAATATTCGGACGGTTCGTTAGAGATAACATAAATGCGTGCGTCGGGCTAAATAGTCGCATTTTAATCGCGAACACTAATGCAAGGCAACCTTCACCGACCATTGGGTATCGAGACTTCGGCGCCGACTAATGTTAAACTCGGGTAATACTGCTTTGCTGTTACGTGACGCCATCGTCGTCTTGCGAGTAAAGCTTAGCGAGTGATCCGTTGCCTTGGCGTAGATGAAAGCGGTTTTCCGACCCTGCAACAAAACGGGAGGTTTAGCGAGATCGATTTGATCTCTTGAATGCTTTCAGCGGCGTCGTCCCAAATAAATGACCGCCCTTCTTGTTCAACTTTGAGAATGGTTGGCACTTCCCGGATAGGTTCGATATGAGCCGTCGGATGTCATGATCGCCCTTATAACGAGTTCTCTCGGATTTCGGAGGTTGCAACTCTTGAATCGCCTTCACTTTGTCGGGATCGGCGTGGATTCCTTTGTTGGTGGCGGCGAAGCCTTGGACATCCCAAGGAAGGATTTGGTAGGGTTCATCTTTAGGCGATGAGTCGCATGAGCTTCGAATACCGTTCTAAGATCTTTAATGTGATCTCCTCTGTCCACGGCTTTTACGACTAAGTCGTCGGCGTAACGACCGACCGTTTTCGGAGATGGTCTGGAAAATTTTCGTCATCGCTTCGGTGATGCGTGGCGCGGCATTTCAAAGCAGCGGCATGGCTATATATATACCGATGCGTTGAGCGTGATGCTGGCATCTTGGGGTTCATTTTGATCTGATTGTATCGAGAAACCATCCATGAGCGACATTCTTTCAAATCCACACATATTGCGACTATGACGCCGGTGATTGGAAGAGGAAAGTCATCCCGGGCAAGCGGCGTTGGATCTACGTAGTGACCTGAGATCCTAATCGAACCATTCTTCTTCGTGGCCGGGACTATATTCGCCACCCAATCCGGATGTTGAATTTCCTTGATGAATCCGATTCTATGAGTTTCTTCACCGTCAGCGATTGCTGTAAGATTTGTGGGCGAAACCGTCTTTGCGGTTGCTTGGCGAGCTTGACATCCACCTTGATGTTGGTGATGTGTCGCCACATTAGGGTCGAGTCTGGCATGTCCTCGTAACTCGGTGAATACATCGATATACTCCCTAATTAGGGCGATCAACTCTTCTTTCTCTTCGAGGGAAGAGTATTGTGATGTTTATGAGCTTAGGATGCTCTTAGTCACCCATATTAACTGGACTACCTGGTCCTTAGTGGGGGTTCTCTTTGTTCGAATCTATCCCCAAGCTGCTCCTTGAGTTGATGGATCCATGGATCTTCCCATGTTGGCATATCTTCATCATCCTCAATAGTAGCGAGAATCAGCTGAAGCCATATTTGACATTAAAGCCTTGAAAGCTTCTCAGAATTGGTGTCGGAATCCCAACCGAAGAATCGGGGCGAATGTCGTCTCCCTCATCGGGTGGATTATTATCAATCAACCACGAGCATTCATCTTAGAGGAGGATTAGTATCCCAATCCCCTTCTAAATGCATAGTAGTTATCGGCTTCCCTCTTGGGACATATGCGCTTTAGGAGGGACTTCGAGGACCTCGCCCAAAATATAGACCTTCTCCTTGTGTCAAGTTGTACCCCACTTCTTCATGATATCCGGTGTTTGGACTATATCGAATGTGTGGAGGATAGGCCATTATCATCTTCATCTTCTTCTAGAAATGATTCGGGGTTGGGCGCATCTCCTTTTAGTAAACCAAGTCTTTTCACTACTTGATCTTCTTGGGATGGCGAGTGTTGTCCCAAAGGAGTCTGGAGCTGCTTTTGTGTAAAGCAAAATGGCCAGAATTGGTAGGTGCAACTCGGTTGTTGTATAAACTGTCATCACATCATTCAAAGACAAAGGATACTCTAAATCGTCATTTATTGATTCATGGCGATTTGCCAATTACAATGTTCATCGGCGATTCTTCATCGTCAAGATTGATTACAAAGGGGTACAATGTCATTTAAAACAAAATCACCACTATAACCAAGCGGCTTGGTGTCGGCTTCTTCACATCCGGTGCGGTAGATGATTCGATTTAGGACTCATTGCGTAGAGGAGAGAATCGGTGAAATAATTCTCCATCCTTAAGCGGTTGTTTGTCGCGACCACCGTCTTGACCTCATTATTAGTGTCTCGTATTTGAGACGATGAAGAGTGGATGGAACTATAGCGTTACCGTGGATCCAAGGTTCGACCAATAGTAAGTTATAGGAAGTCTGCGTCAATTACATAGCGGTGACCTCGGACTTTAAGTCCCCATTTGGCACTTTATCAGGATTTTACCCGGTAGAGACCACTAGTGTTAAATCCGTAGATCCTTATTACTGTTGGCCTTGACTTCTTGGCGGGGATTCAAGATGATACATGGCCTTGAGGGCATGATGCTCTGTGGAACCGGATCGACTTGGATCGGTTAACTTCACTAGAGCCATATACGGTGAAGTATAGCGGCCTATCGTGCTTGGAATTCCTCGATGCATATCCTCCTTTGTAAAAGTGATGCGAGGGAAGTGTTTAGCCGCAAGGTTGTTGGGCGACTCTTGGACTCGGCTTAATAAGGGTGAGGAAGACCCTGAATCGGCCGGGGCTTCTTGAAACTTCTCTTGTCTCTTTTAACAACCGCCTTGCTTCGTAAAGTGATCCTTGCGGGAATATTAATGAATTGGGCCATAGCGTCGAAGCGATGGGGCGTTGGAGCTTCGGTTTGTCTCTTCTAATCGGGTGATTGAGCAGAGGCTGCCGGTTTGAACTTCTTGTAGGCTGCTTTCTTTGTGGCTTCTTTGGCGACCACTGGCTGTTGTGCTTTCGGCCTTAGTGAAATCGTTGGTACCCCGATTCGGCGGCGTCTTGGCATTTGGGTCGGGGACTTAGGGTACTTGTATTTGTACTTCGTGTCGCTCTGGTGGCATGGGCTTGAGTTCCCCTTCCGGACGGTGGAGCGTTGGACGGTGGAGCGTTACCACGATGCGTCATCTCCCTCGGAAGCTGCGGAGTAGCATGGCATGCCTTTCCCTTCGCTTTGATTTTCTTCAATGAAGAAGAGGCTACCCATTGCTCATCTTCAAGCAGTGCAGGTGGATCCACGGGACTTCGCCATTTGGGGCGTATATGATACAAGTCCTTTAAAGGCGTTGCTTGTGTAAGGTAGTCATTCACCGTCTTCATTGCGACCTTGACCAGCGGTTTAGGTTCAAACCCGCGTCAATGGCACGACCCAAAACTTATGGACACGCATTTGCTCCGACCTTCTTTTCTTTGGGCGGCTTCATAGTGATGACCCTACATCAATTAAGGCACGGATTTTATCCTTAAGGCACGGCGAGTTTAGTAGGGTGATGAACAGCCCTATGAATGCAGTACTTTGGGTCGTTAGTCCTCATCGCTTCCTCTTGATTACGAATCGGAGGGAGCTTGATCTTGTTATTCTCCGAGATACTTGAAGAGGCGGGAATCTCGTGGTCCCTAAAGGAATAGGACCGGGAATCTTGGCTCTAAGGTCTTGTTTGGTTGCCCTTGTGATTGTGCTGTTCGCGGCCGTTGTTGTTGTTGTTCTGCTGGCTGTTTGGGGTTGGAGTTGGAGCGTTTGGTTACATAACCGCCGTCTTGGCTGCTCTTTCCCTTTGCGCGTGGGACAAAGTTAAGCAGACTTCATTTGTCGGTGGCCTCTTTCGCCTTTTTCTCTTGAGGAATCTTTCACTTGCTCTCCAGAACCTTCAAATCCTTCCACGTTATAGATGGTGCTTTGTCCCCATTGCCTCTAGCGTCTATCGACAAGTTGTTATGGCGGAGTGCGGAGGATGAACTCCTGTTATTGGATCAGCCGGTTCATTGCCTTGTTCGAATCGTTTGACAAAGACATCCACGGTTTCTCAGTCATACGCTTCTCGTCGAGCAATGTCGATCGATGCCGGATATCGTCGTCGAAGAGTGGTGAGGAAGCTAGACTCCATGTCGTCCAATTTGTGAATGCTCCACGGTTTGAGGCGGTACCAGCCGAAGGCTGCCATGAAGGGTAACAACGAATGACCAAACCATCGGGGGCTCATTAGGAAATAACTTTCAGAGTGCGACTTGAAATAAATCAAGTCTTTGCGTCGGGGAACCCTTCGTCAAGCGGTGTGAAGTTTATTAAATTAAACTTAGATGGAGTGCGGGATTGATTCCCCTCCCTCGGGTATGGGCAAGGAATACATTTTCTTCACCTCTTGGCGGAAATCAATGAGTTGATTTTGCTCTGAGTCTTTAATCTTCTGCTCTCATGAGCAACGGTATCTACGTTATGCCCAGCGTTGCGTGGTTGGGAGGGTTATCATCCTCGTGCCTCCTCACGGTGCGAATCGTGTCATCTTGGTCAGCGTCGATCTGTTGACTCGATTCACCTCGATGTTTTGTTAAGGCTTGGATCGTTGGTGCGTGCATTTCTCTCATGCATGGCGGCCATCTCTCTAGCTTGAAGTTTTCCGTTGTTTAGCCAGCGGTCTAGCATTTTAGCCACTTGATGCATGCGATCATAGCGTTTCTTGGGGCTCCTTAAGCTAGATCTGTATGATCGAGCGATTGCGGGCCAATATCCGACGCATCATCCTCCGGGTATCCCTTTGAAGTTTGTCGTATCTAGGCCGTCCGGATAGTCGGGACCATAAGCGAGTTAACGTTGCGATGCAGGGATAGTCGTGGCGTCGGTTCTTCTTAGGTCATGTTATTAGTGACCTCGGCAATTCATCCTCTCGGGATGTCATCCTTAGCGGAATCGCCTTGACCTAGGTCTCGTGTTGGTGCTAAGCCTCTAGAGGCCGATACCCTTCTGGAGTTTCTTGGCGGCAATTACACTCGAGCACCGTTTTGATGAGCTTAGAGCACAAACATGGCTGTGACAAGCTAGGAGAGCTCTTCGAGCCTTCGTACCCCGTACCGTGGTATAACTCATCGACAGTCGGGAGCAACCTCTTGTGTGTTGCACGATCTCACCGGTATAACGTCCTCATTGTCGGATAAGCGTCTCCTTCAGAGGATGGGTCAATTCATTGAAACTTCCGAAAGTGACTTCGCCTAGACTTTGCTGATGTGGTAGCGAAGTCTCGGTGGACTCTCGGACCGATTTTCAATCGATAGGAGAGCTGCGGGAGTCTTCTTGTCCTTGTTGGAAGCGGATCGACCTCACATGAGTGACGTGATTCTTTTAAAGGACCCAAGCGATCCTTGATAGTTGGCTTGGTGGTGGTGGCGGAGTCGACTTGCCGGTCGAGTACAAGCATGCTGACTTTGAGGCACCGTCGGACTTGGACTTTGGCTGAATTTACCTTGCTGACCCTCGGCTTAAGTCTTTGGGGCGAGGCTGGAATGTTGGCGATTTTATCTTTTGAAGGCTGTACCGGTGGGGTTGGATACCCGTTAGTTTTGGGCCTCAAACACGGTGACATGTCGGCGGCTTCTTTACCACCTCCTTCTTCAATTCCGCGAGCTTGTTGCACCGGCTGTCGTGCTGCAAGTCTTGGCGGCCGGATCGCTCTGAAGCGTGGGCGGTTTAAACGACCGCGGACCCACTCGTTGGTTGGCGGCTTGGATGGGCGTCGATCCCTGAGCTGGAGCCTGCGTAAGTGCGGATCTTAGATCCGCCGTAGCGGACCCCATCCATGGATTACCGACCTTGGCGTATTTCAGCTCCATGCTTTGTATGCGTCGCCGCCTTTGGCGAGCTTCGCTTGGAGAGTCGCGAGGCGCGTCATCGGCGTTCATCTCGGCGCCATTGTAGCCGGGACTTGAGGCGAAGGAGTTTTAGCTACGTGGCAGCGGGATTGGACTCGCGTCTGGGGCTCTACATCCCGGAGGCCCATCGGGTTCTCCTTGCGGCGGAGACCTTCTTGGAGGCGGCGGGGAGCTGGATCACGGAGGAGGGTGAGGATAGATACTCCTCGAACTTCTCTGGTCGAACTTCGAACTCGACCTCTTCCTCCGGGATAAGAATCCCTTGGTTCGCGGCCTGACGACCTCACGATCGGTGGTGGCTCTGTAATCGCCGGCTTGTTCGCGAAAATCGGTTTGTTATTCATTGTCATTGAACTTGCTACGGCTTCTTGGGCCTACAACAAAATTTAAAAGAAATGCCTTTTATTTTAAAGGCATACAATGAAAATAAAATATTACAACTTTTCTGTATGAACAAGCGCGAGGATCTGTTATATCGGGATCCCACTGCGTTAAGTTCTTTACTTTGTCTTAGGGACTTGAATCGTCAGAGTGGACCACAGCGCAATTCCGATCAGTGGAAGCAGGGTTACGGAACTTCTGAGCGTGAAGGGCTGTTTCACAAAGGAAGCGAAGCTGGGGGATCACACTCACGAAGGAGGAGGATGCGCCGAGGGATCCACTCCTGCGAAGGAGAGGATCGCCCGGCGGGTGAGATCTACTAGGAGAAATCCTGGCCTTTCTGTAGCCGACCCCGAATTAAACCTTGTTGAAGATCGGCGTCGTCGAACTTCGTGCTCATGGGTGCTTTCCGGGCTGTCGTCGGCGGCTCGTAGATCTCACAATAATTCTTGAAAAAATCGAAAGTCCGACCTCTGAAATCCCCTCAAGCCAATCTCCCAAAAATAATCCCCTCCCTCTGAGAAAAACCCCTATTTATATATGGGGGTAGAAGTGACAGTGGCTCGGCCCCTTGGCCAAACCACCTCGGCCATGTTGGCGAGTCCCATTTTTCGCCGTCTTGCATCGTTTTCTGCGTCGTTTTCCGTCGACTTTCCGGCGGCTTTCTCGATCTTACGGGCTTAGTTTTCCTCTGGTGATGTCGGCGTTGTGTTTGAGTCATTATCCGATCAACTTTGAGCTCAAACAACTCGTTTGCCTTGGCCGGACTAAGTGCGGTCGATTAGTCTCGTCGGCGTTTGAGTTTAGTCAACTTCGCCTCGTCGAACTTCGTCATCGGGTTTATTCCACGATCACGTTGTTTTGTTGACTTCGTGCGCTTGTGGACTCACTTCATCGTTAGTCGACTCACTTTATGCGTTTTCGCGTAATCCGTCATCAAAGATTAAATTGGCGTTGGCCGGATGGGTTGTCGGTTGTCAGCCCACCGTCACGAGTCTTGTTCGGGTACTGATAAGCAATTTTTAACGCCTACAATTTTATTCTCGAGGTCTCTTATCTTCTCACTCTCGTGGGCAACAGCGTTACCGCTATCATTCTCCGGGAGACCCCCAGTATTCTGCGGATCAGGGTTGCCATTAGCGTTACGAAGTTCATCTTCGTCCGTGTCACTATCCGTTTGGTCAACGTCGATGCGACGACTCGATTCACCTTGGTGTTTCGTCAGGGCTTGGATCTGTTGGTCATGCAGCTCTCTCATCTGTTGCATGGCCATATCCATCTTCAGTTTGAAGTTTTCCCTCTGTTTGGCTAAGCCTTCATCTAGCATTTTGGCCATTTGATCAGCGCTGATCATGAGTGTCTCTTGTGGTTGTCCTCGCTAGAACCGTGTTGTCGGATGCCATTCTTTGAGCGACATCCGACACTTCATCTTACGAGGATAACCCTCTCAAAAGCTTTGTCATAATTGGACCGTCGAATAGTCGGGACCCAAGCGAGTTAGCATTGCGATGCCACAGGAATGGCTGTGATGATGGTTCTTTGTTGGTCATGTTGTTAGTGACCCCGGCAATTCATTGCTTGAGCCTTGCTTTTCTCTGAAATTGCCTTGACCCGGGTTTGGCATTTCGTGGTGAGTCTCACGGAAGACCGACACCCTTTTGAATACGTTTGGCAATTGCACTCACGAAACCTTGTCTTGATGATCTTGGAGCACATGCATGGCTCTGTCGGTTGGGGTAACTCGCCGATATTTTCATTACCCCGGTCGCAGTGATGCGGCTTCGTTGGCATGGCCGGAGCAACCCGTCGCGTTGACCGCGATCTCGGGTATAGCGTCGTTGTCGTCGGATGAAAACATCTCCTTAGAGGGCGGTTGTTTCATCAAAGCTGCAAAGTGACTCATCTTGGCATTTGCTGTTTGGGCGTGAAGTTTCAGCAGTTCTCGGACTTGATTTTTAGTCGGTTGGTGGAGATCTGAGAATTTTCTGTCCTTCTTGAGGTGGAGTGCGACCTCCCATATTAGGAGTGACCCGTGGTTCCCTCAACGGACCCAGGCGTTCCTTAATGGTTGGCCTGCTAATCGTGGCGGGGGTTGGCTTTGCCATAGGCTTGGATGTAGACACCGGAGGTAACTCTGGCGCCGAGGCAACTTTGATTGGGCCGCCGGTAGATTTCGGCTTAGACGCCGGGGCAGGAATTGGCCTACTGGTAGAGTTTGGCTTGGATGCCGGGTTCGTCATGGTTGAAGTGTCGACGGACTTGGGCTTCCAAACTTGGCAGCTTATCGACGGCTTCTTGGCCACCTCCTCCTTCTTCAACGAGGCTTGTTGTACCAAAGCCCGTGCTTGCGCCGAGTCTTGTGGCGCTTCGGATCACGCTCACAAGCGTAGAGCAGTTCCGTTGGCTTCGGACCCATTCGTTGGTTGGCGGTTTGGAGGAACCGGCCACAATCTGAACTTGATCTACGAGTTAATCTGGACACGAGATCCGACTTATAGCGAACCCGTCAGTTGATTCCATTGCACAGGGCTTGTTTAGCCCGGCGTGGCGTCGCTGGCGGGCTCTCTTTGAGAGTCGACATGCCATTGTGAGTAACCCCTTGCAAGGATAGGGTTACGGATTTGGCGCTTTTAGGGCGAGGGAACCACCGTTACTGCGGTCTTGATGGCGGTGGGGTTGGATCTTCTTGCCTCGCATCGAGGCCAGTGGGTCTTCCTTGCAGTCTGAGACCATTTTGGACTTGCGGGGAGTTGGATTTGGATGAGGAGGAGGTAACCCTCGAACTACATTGGTCAAGCTTCGTACTCGACCTCCTCTATGGCCGGGATCTGAATCCGGTTTGCGACAGCGGCTTAGCCGTTGGCTGTCTTCTCCATTGTGGTTCGCCCGGCTTGTTGTGAGGAAAGTTCTGATTTTCCATTGCAATTGAATCTGTTGTACCTTTATGGAATTATAAATAAATTCAAGAAAAAGATAAGCCTTTTATTTAAGGCTTACAATGAAAGAATCAATTGGCGGTTACAACTTAAACCCTAAACAAACACGAGGATCTCTATTTTCGAGATCACAAACTTGGGATCTTTACTGTCTTTGGGGACTTTTATTAGATCCATGGACCTGCGTGATCGAGATCCAGTGCTAGATCTACATACAGATCTGAGGTGCTTTCGTTTCATGAAGGAAGCAAAGCCTAGGGGATCGCACTCCGCGAAGGAGAGGATCGCCGGGCGGGTGAGATCTACTAGGAGAAATCCGGCTATCCACGAAACTAAAGGCGAAGCTTAGTCTAGAGGCGGTCGATAAACCTCACCTTAATCCACTTTGGCTTTATGTAGATGCGAGAACGGCAGCTCTTCAAGATCTGGATCTTGTCTCTTGTCTCGTCGAAGCTCGAGTGCGCCCTAAGAATCTTGATGCGCAAAACTTCCAAGAATTCCGACCCTCTGAGCTCTGGCGAATCTTTAGAAATCAACCTCGACCCGAATCCCCTCAATGAAGACCCTCCTCTCTATTTATAGGGTTCAAGAAGAGGTGAAGCTACCCGGCCAAGGCCGCGGTGGCGGCCTGGCCGCGCCAACCAAGGCGAAGTGGCATGGCCTTGGCGCGCCACCTCGGCCAAGGCCGCGGTGGCGGCCACCTCGCGCGCGCCACTGGCAACCAGGCAGTGAATGCGCGACATGGCGCGCCTTCGGCCAAGCGAAGCTTGGTCGGGTTGGTTCGTCATTTAGCGCCAAACTCCATTTTGGTGTAATTTTCCTCGGTGGCGTCGCCGTTGTGTTTGAGTCATTATCCGATCAACTTTGAGCTTCGATCGGCTCATTTACGTTGGCGGACTAAAATACGGTTGATTAGTCACCGTCGGCGTTTGAGTTTAGTCAACTTCGCCTCGTCGAAATTAGTCATCGGGTTTATTCCACGATCGTCGTTTACGTTGACTTCGTCGCCTTGCCGACTCACTTCATGCATTAATCGGCTTCGCTTTATGCGTTTTGCGGTGTAATCCGCGTGCGTCGGCGGTTAAGGTCGGGTTGTCGAATGGGTGGTCGGTTGTCGATACCGTCCACGAGTCTTGTTCAGTCTTGATAAGCAATTTTCAACGCCTACATGTGGCATGTCCACAAAATGAATTCCTCGTGGCGGGATCCTGCGGTTCATAGCCTTGTTGAGCGTTTAAAACGTCAGCAGACTCCCCATCCTTACGCTTCGTCCAAAGGGTTCGATCGATGCCGGTGTCATCATCGAAGAAATTATTGAGAGCGAGCTTTCTATGTCATCCTAACTATTGATGCTTCGGCTTGAGGCGGTACCAATCGGCGGCTCCTCGAAGAGTGCCAGCGAATGGCCCGAACCATCAAGGGCTCATTACGAAATAGCGCCAAGTGGGATTTGAAATAGACCAAATCTTTGAGTGGGGACCCCTTTCGTCGAATGGTATGAAGTTAATCAAATTAAACTTCGACGGATATGGGATCGACTCCCACTCTCTTGGAGTACGGACATGGCATCGGTCTTCTTTACCTCTTGGCGGAAATCAAAGCGTTGACCTTATCCTCCAACTCTTTCACCATCGATCCTGCGGTAGCTTCCTTTGGATGATTAGAGGAGGAACAATGGGACCACCCGAGTTTTGATTATCTGGGTTGCGATCTTCGTCTATATCTGAGTCACTTTCCTCTTGGTCGGCGTTATTGCGACGACTCGTTTCACCCTGATGATTCGTCAGAGCTCAGATTTATTGGTCATGCATCTCTCTCATCTGGCTGCATAGCCATCTCCATTTGAACTTGAAGTTCTCTTTACGCTTGGCTAGGCGTTGAATTATTTGGGTCACGTCGGGGAGTGACCATGAATGCGTCGAGCTTGTCCGTCTTTGGACATTGTATCATCGAGGCGATTGCGAGCAAGCATCAAAGTTCATCACTTTCGAGGATAGTCCTTCATGGATCTCGGGTAGTCCCTATGTCCGGCGGCTTCTAGTTAAATTTGAGACATCCGTTGAGCTATCCACTGAATCAATTTTTTTCCAGAGAAAAGTCGGATTAGAGCCTTTTGAAGTGATCGCCGACTTTTCTTTGCTAACCATGTTGATGGTGACTTCAAGGAATTCATCATCACGGAGGAGGATTTTCTCCGTGGAAGCGCTTGGCTTGGGCTTCACGCCTGCCAGTAGTTTCAACATCAAGACCTTTTGTGAAGCGGTCACAGGCGGCTACATTTTGATGATATCGCCTCGATAAGTCTCCGTATGGAGAGTGAGAGCCGGTTTCTGAACACTCTCCTTTTGGAATTTTTCACACCCCATCCTGATGGCGCAGCTCATTGGAGCAACCCATCGCTTGTTGGTGCGGTACCCCAAGTATAACGTTGTCTTTTGATGGACACGTCTTCTTTTGGGGATGAAGAACCTTGTTGACATTCTCGGGCCTATTTGTTGTCGCCTTTGAATGATCCAAGGTCACATCAGGAGTCGCTCGTTTAAGACTACCTCCTTGCGAGTGTGGAGTCTTAACGAGCTCCTGGGCCTCGACATGAACCCCGCCTAGAGGCGACGGAATTCTCTTATGCGGTGCATGAACCGCGTACATTGAGGTGTCTGGTTTGTTTGGATGCGACAGACACCTTTGGGTAGTGATCGGTCCGACGGAGTGCATACGCGACCCCAATCTCGGGCCGAGGCGGCTTGACCGGCCGGGCGCTGGAAGGAGTGTTCGGTCAGACATAATTTCCTTTACGGCTGCCTTGGCTTTGGCACCCAAACTTGGCGGGATTTTTGTGGTTTTGATCACTTCCCTCTTGTTCAAGTCTTGTGTCTTTCTTGCAAGAGCACGAGCTTGGCGACACATGCCGGCCGAATACGCTCCTTTAGGGTCGAGCGAGTCCTCTTGGCGAGAACCCATTCGTCGGTCGATGGCTTGGAGGAATTACCAGCGACTTGAGGCGACACTCCACGGACTCCAAGTGCATAGTAGCGAGTCCATCCACTGTTCAATGCCTTTGCAAGTTGGCGAGCTTGGCGTTGGCGTCATGCTGGCGTGCCCTCTTCGTCGAAGTTGACCGTTGTGATCTGAACCCGACTGGCGGATTGTCGAAATAAAATCGCGAGAGGAGATCTCGGCAACGGTTGACTAAGGGTTGTCTTCTTGCGCCCTCCTCCATGAAAATGCCTTCTTTGGAGGCAAGATCTCGATCCGCGGCTGCGGCGCGATGATCTCAGATCTGAGATCGTTGGCTCCCACTGTGGTCGCCAGCTTGTTCACGGGGAAAGTTGGTATGATTGTCATTAATTCGAATAACTTTTCTCCCTAAACAAACGCGAGACCCGTTTATCGGATCCTCGCTTGCGTGGGTGTCTTTGCCTGTGCCGGGGACTTCTTTTCCGTCTGTGGACCACCGCGTAATCCGGATCCGGTGCGAGATCTACACGATCAAAAGGGGTTATTTCACGAAGGAAACAAGAGCCCAAAGCGAATGAGATCGACCAAGCAAAATCAAAGCTCTTCTCGAGATCAAAACAAAGTTTAATCTCGAGGAAACGGTGTAGATCTGATGTCGAAGTTGATCGCCTCCCCCGAAAGTTAGATCTGGATCTTCAAAAGCGTCGCTTTTATCGCCAAAACTCAGATCTTGATCCGGCAGAGCTTCCTCGTCTCTCCAAAATTTCTAGATCTTCCCAAATGAACCCTCACCTCCTCTATTTATAGGATTGAAAGCGGATAGCGGGTCAAAACTGGGCCTAAAAGCCCGCCAGCCACTTGGAGGTGATAGCCACTTAGAGGTGACAGCCACTTGGAGTCGACGGCCACTTGGAGGCTTAATGGCCACTTGGAGGCGGCGACCACTTGGAGGCGGCGACCACTTGGAGGTGATAGCCACTTGGAGGCGGCGACCACTTGGAGGTGATAGCCACTTGGAGGCGGCGGTCACTTGGAGGTAATAGCCACTTGGGGTGGCCACTTGGAGGCGGCGGCCACTTGGAGGCGGCGGCCACTTGGAGGTGATAGCCACTTGGAGGCGGCGGCCACTTGGAGGCTTAATGGCCACTTGGAGGCGACGGCCACTTGGGGGCGATGGCCACTTGGAGGTGACAGCCACTTGGGGGCGACAGCCACTTGGAGGTGACAGTCACTTGGAGGCGGCGGTCACTTGGGGTGATAGCCACTTGGAGGCGGCGGCCACTTGGAGGCGGCTTGCCGCAGAGGCGGCGGCCACTTAGAGTGGCAGATCACTTGGAGGCGGCGGCCACTTGGAGGTGGCGGCCACTTGGAGGCGGCGGCCACTTGGGGGTGGCGGCCACTTGGAGGTGATAGCCACTTGGAGGCGGCGGTCACTTGGGGTGATAGCCACTTGGAGGCGGCTGACCACTTGGAGGCGGCTTGCCGCAGAGGCGGCGGCCACTTAGAGTGGCAGATCACTTGGAGGCGGCGGCCACTTGAGGCGGCGGCCACTTGGAGGCGGCGACCACTTGGAGGCGGCGGCCACTTGGAGGCGGCGACCACTTGGAGGTGATAGCCACTTGGAGGCGGCGACCACTTGGAGGCGGCGACCACTTAGAGGCGACTTCGGTTTATTGACACGGGCCGCGGCTTCGCTTTATCGTTAGTGCGGACTTCGCTTTATCGTTGGCGTCGCGGTAACTTTTGTTGGATTATCGACGGTTCGCCGTTATGTCGTCGGACGGCTCGCCGATTGTCAACTCTTTATCACAAGCTGTGTTCGGGAGCTTATAGGCAATTTTCAACGCCTACAATACATCTTAAAAAACTTGTAAATAGGAGGGTGTAAATAAGCTCCCTCATCAAAGTATTTTGCCATGTCACCCAAAGAGTTATACAGATGTTTTCTTTCCTAAAAAATTATTTGCAAAAAAAATTAGGTGAAATCACCAAATTTGTGTCAATGTACCATTCACCTAACAATGTTAGGGAATATTTCAAAAGAATCAATTACATAAAGTATTAATAATTAGTTAGGACTAAAATGCTGCTTCACTGTTGTTGATGGTTAAAATCACACAGTCAATTAATTCGATGAGTTGAAGATGATGGGGATCCGTAAACTCTCTCCGAATATCTGGCTTCGAGAAGGGTTGGCCTGTCCTGCACGAATGAAGAACTCATAAGAGGGCGGGGTCTATGTCCCCGGTTGTTCCTCCGACGATCAAGTTAGTAAAAGCGCTTGAGTGGAGGATAGAGATGAACTGCAGGAGTTCTTGAGTTCAGTTAATTGATAACAATGCCGTAAAAAAATTGCTTACCATGGTATTGGAAATAGCCCCCCTATTTGTAGTGATAATTAGAGGGGTGAATTGGTAACTTTGGCTAAGTATGGATCGTGGTACGTGTCGATTTGCTTTACGTGTCTGGCCGACATGGAGTGAGTCACTTCGGCATTTAATGTGAAGTGACTAGGGGCATGGGTCGCCGGCGTGGTCCGATGTGTCATACAGATCTTTAGGGACGGAGAAATAATATCTCTGATTGCGCATTTAATGCGATGGCGACGCGTCGTCGGCAAGGGGTTTGAGGCACATTTCCTTCTCATTCGTTTGGCCAGGTGCCGAGAAGTACCGCTTTCGAAGCCCAGATCGGCGATGTCGCCCAGCGAAGCCTTTGTTCCAAAGGGTTGACATGTCCGTTATTAGTCGGCATGTCCGCTATTGAGTCGGCATGGCGAGATCTTGGCGAATAGAGCGGTTATGTTAAAAGATGTCGCTGTCGGTGTCGGCTTGATTAAGTGCTTAATGCGGGATACTTGTCTGCTATTAATTGGGGATTAGAATTTGGTAAAAAACACCATAACAATTGTTAATTAATTTCATTAGTTAAATAAAAAAAATTAACCCTAAGCAACCCTAAACCATTATTGCCAGGTTTCTTTCTTTTTTTCCAAATTTTTATTATTGTTCATAATGACTTCTTCTTCATTGCTGCTTATTCCTAACTTTGTTTTGCAAAACACAACACACTGTAGTAATCATGTTGTAGGTTTCTTTTTTCTTTCAATTTTCTTCTTCCTCGTCATTGACCCTTCCTCATCTTTTGTTCCCAATTTATAATAATTTGCTAGAAAGCACCGCAGAAAACTTCTTTGACTTAATGTGCATCTAGCATGTGACGAACCCGATCATATGCAGAGCTTTTTCCATTAACCTCAGCGGTAGTGCTAAAAATATGGTGGCACTCTTTAGAGGGGTGGTCCATCCATAATTATGAACAACTCACCCAAAAGCTTGTTCACTACTTTTTAGTGGACACAAAGAGAAAAGCACCCTCCACCCTCCTATTTCAGATCAAGCAAAAGGCCGATAAAACTCTTAGAGAATATTTCAAGAGATTCCAGGCCAAGCGGCTGGAAGTAGATGACCCCGGCAACATGGCAGCAATAACAGCAATAATCTCTGGTCTGGAAGATGAGAAGCTGTCAGATTCGCTCATAATGAACCCCGTGACCAACTTCAACCAACTCATGGCTAGAGCTCAGTCGCATATGGATGCAGAAGACAATCGCATTTATAAAAAGGTAGTCTGAGTTGGGGCTTCTGGAAGTAAGAAAACTGAGGTCGACTGGTCCAATTCAAATTCTAGATATGACCGACCCAACAGGAAAGACAAGAAGAGAGATGTGATGAGGGGACTGGCTTTCACTTCCCTCAATGTCTCGCAAGTATTGCACCAAATCAAGCGGGAGGGATATCTCACTAAACCTCCCTCTCGCATGACCTCGGATCCCCATAAGAGGAATACTCGACAATACTGCCGCTACCACAGAGACCATGGCCACGACACCAATGGCTCCAGAATCCTACAAAGAGACATTGAATATCTCATCAAGAGAGGGTTGCTAAAGAAGAGGCATCTCGAGGCAGAAAGGCAGCAGGCGGCAGCAGAAGAAGTTGACCTACTATTGAAATCAAGATTCATCTAGAAGGTCCAATATCCAAAGTGGCTGACAAATGTAGTGCTAGTCCAAAAGGCCAGGGACAAGTAGAGGATGTGCTTCGATTTTACTGAACTCAATATAGACTGCCCTAAGGAAAGTTTTTCCCTCCCTCAGATCGACCAACTAGTCATTAAAAGCTCAGGCCATGAAATGCTCAACTTCAAGGATGCCTTCTCAGGCTACAACCAAATAAAAATGGCGGAGCATGATGAAGAGAATACTTCATTCATCACAAACCGGGATACTTACTGCTATAAAGTAATGCCCTTTGGTCTCAATAATGCGGTAGCAACCTACCAGAGGCTGATCAACAAGACTTTCAAAGAGCAATCTAGTCGCAATGTAAACGCATATGTGGACGACATCCCGGTGAAGTCCAAATATGCTGACTCCCATGTTGCTGGAAGAAGCTTTCTCTATTCTCCGACGCTACTAGATGAAGCTCAACCCCGTGAAGTACACCTTCAGGGTGTGGTCAGGCAAGTTCCTTAGGTTCATGATCACCTAACGAGGAATCGAGATCAACCCAGAGATGATAGCTGTAATTGAAGGGATGACCGAGCCCCACAAAGTAAAATAAATTCAAAAAATAAATAGGAGAGTAGTAGCTTTAAGCCATTTCCTCTCCAAGTTACCTGAGAGAAGCCTTCCTTTTTTTAAAGTCCTCAGGGGAGCCAAAGGACCCAGAGATAACATCCAGCGGATGGCGAATTGTAGCGCTTTCACCGAGCTTAAGAAATACTTAAGTACCAGGCCTTTGCTGAGCAACCCTGTAGAAAGAGGGCAACTCTATCTCACTTGGCTATCTGAGTAGAATCCGTGAGCTCGGTCTATTTCGAGAAGAAGAGAATACTCAAAACTGGTCTACTATGTCAGCCGCATTCTAAAGGCAGCCGTGCTTAACTATATTCTCATCGAAAAAGCTCTCATTACCAAAGAAAAAAGGCTCCAGTCATACTTCCAAACCCACATGGTGATAGTCCAGACCAATTTGGCCATTAAGAAAGTGCTCGGCAGTGTAACTACTTTTGGAAAAATGACCAACTGGACTATCAAACTCAGCGAGTATGATGTTTAATTTGAGCCCAGGACTACTATTAAAGCTCAAGTCCTTACTGACTTCTTGATCGAATTCCTCGATCCGGAAGGTGACTCACAGCTCATGAACTAGTTCCACCTCCAATCCAAAGCCTGGTCAAAAGGACTACTCCTAAGAAAAATAGCACTCCCAAATATGATCAACTAGAGTTCTCATCATTGTGGGTGCTAAAATTAAAGCACTCCTCTAGAGAAAATGGTAGCTGAGCTAGAGTAGTGTTGCGCAGCCCAGACAAACACATCTCCGAGTACACAGTCACCTTATCTTTTCTATCCTCAAACAATAAAGCTGAATATGAAGCTCTTTTGGCCAGCCTCAGAGTCTGTTTTCATAATCACTGACTCTCAACTCATCATCTACCAAGTGCGGGGAGAATATGAAGCAAACGACCCCCGAATGGCGAAGTATCTAGGGAATGTCAAAGAATTATTTGGCAAGCTGAAGGAGATCAAAATAGAACAGGTCCACAGAGTCCACAACGGTCACGTGGACACTTTTTCCAAGCTTTCCTTGAGCTCAGAGGCAGGAAGGGGTCAGTATACACGGACACCATCAAGTAGCCTAGCATTGCTGAAATAATAGCATACTTGACCATGCAAGTGGACCAGCAATGAGGGGCATGCTGCATGGATCCACTCATCTAGTATCTGACAGAGGGGACTCTGCCAGAAGACCGAGTAGAAGTCAGGAGCCTATAGAGAAATGAGTTAAATATCTCATAATTGGAGATCAACTCTACCGGCTTTCTTACACAAGTAGCAGCATGGGGCCCTATCTCTGGTGCCTCTGACTAGAAGAGTAGGACTATGTCCTAAGGGAAATCCACGAGGGCATATACAAAAATCACATACGGGCCAGAACCCTAGCACAGAAGGTCATCAAGCAGGGCTATTACTATAGGGTCGCAAATCTCACTGTGAAAGGATTATTCCCTTTAGGATGGATAGGAAAATAAATAATATTTTAATTAGGGTATATCCCTAAGATTCCCTTTATGAAAATATAGGTTTATTAATTGAATGGGTCCATGGGTTCCAGTAGGCGCAAGCCCCTACTGTTAATTACTGTTCGGGTTGAACCAAACGAACCTTCGATTACGAGACATGTATATTAGTACAAATAGAAAATAGAGTAAACATAAATTTTATTGATTTCTCATTTTATTACAGGGCTTAACCAAGGGCATACCCTCAGTTTACAATTTGAAAAGAAAACTGAAAAAATAGTTCCAACTTGGAGACATGGAGGTCGATGTTGATTTTGATGGGAAGTTGGTTTAATTTGGGGTCCAATTTAGTAACATGGAGGTCAAAATTTTGGATTTGACTTTAGTATAGAGACATCCCGCTCCATGATTCGTATTTGATTTTAGTTTAGGCACATTCCGATTCATAACTTGGATTAGATTTTAGGTTAGGGAACTCCCGGTGTAGGCATCGAAAATTGCCTATAAGTCCCCGAACATGACTCGTGACAATGAGTTGATAATCGGCGAGCCATCCGACGACGTAACGGCGAACCGTTGATGATATAATAGCAAGTGATCACGACGCAAACGCATAAAGCGAGTCGATGAAATGCATGAAGTGAGTCGGTGAGCTGCCTGCTCAAGCTAATGCGAATCGCTGCATCTAATAACGGATAAACCGAATCGGACTCGAAACGACGCGGGAAAAAAACCATTTGGGCGACTCGGTGGTCGAGCCACCAAATGGTGGCTCGCCCAAGGCCGAGCTACCAAGAGGTGGCTAGGCACAGATCCGACCCGCGACCCGCATATCCGCTTTTCAAGCCTATAAATAGAGGAAGGGGTCTCATTTTTTTCGGATCCGAATTTTTGACAAAAAGCGGAAGCTCTGTCGGATCAAGATCTGAACTTTTGATAAAAAGGAGGGACTTTTGGACGAGAGATCTGAACCTTTGCATGAGATCTGAGATTTTGGCGAACCTGTAGGCATAAAGCGAAGGAGTTCGAGAGATCTTAGATCCGATCTACACGTGATTCCTTCAGATCAAACTTTGTTTTGATCTCGAGAAGAGTGGTGATCTCGCTTGGTCGATTTCACTCACTTCGGTGATTATTTCCTTCGTGAAATAATCCCCTTGATCGTGTAGATTTTACACCAGATCATATCACGCGGTGGTCCACGGATAAACCCCGGCACAGGCAAAGATCCCACGCAAGCAGGAGTCTGATAAATAGGGTTCTGCGTTTGTTTTAAGGAAGAAGTTATAATTTTTATTTTGATTTTCATTGTAATCGAATCTTATAAAAAGACGAAACTTTTTGAATTCATTTGTAAACGCATAAAGCTGTAATGAGTTCACCAATGAAGATCGAACCCACTTTTTTCGCGAACAAGCTGGCGACCACAGTGGGAGCCAACGATCTCACTGATGAGATCGTCATGTCGCAACCGCGGATATCGATCCCGGTCGAAGCGGAGGTTGAATACGAGTTCGACCAATAAAAGTTCGAGGTATCTATCATCCTCGTCGGTCGTCCTCCCCGCAAGTCTAGGAAGATCTCCGCCGCAAGGAAGATCCGCCGGTCCTCGATCCGTAATCTCAAGGCGAGGATTCCAACCCCGCCGCCGCCGGGTTGCAGCTAGCCGTCCCCTCCGACATCAAAGATGGCGGATCTGTAGATCTCAACTCCTCTCAGACAGAGATGACCGCCCGATGGCGTGCCGACTCTCTCAAAGAGAGCCGCCATAGGCGCCAATGCCCGGGCGCGGTCAAAGGCCTCAACAACGAGATGGTTGGCGGCTCTCCCAAGCGTCAACAAGTGAATGGGTCCGCCATACGGACCGCTCAACGCCGATGAGCGATCCGGAGCGCACAAGCAGCAGAGACGCATCGCTCTAGTTCAAGAGACCCGTATGTTGAAAAAAGAGGAAGTGGCCAAGAAGCCGCCAAAGATGCGCCAAGTTTGGAGGCCGAAGTCCGGAACGACGATTCGGACAAAGGCAAAAACGTCAACTAAGGCTGATTTGACTAAGGCTCGGCCATCACGGGGTAATCTGAATTAAAGAAAGGTCACCCCAATACTGATTCCACCTCTGGCGATCACATCCAAATCTCTGGCTAACTCTGTTCCCGCTTCGGTCGATTTTGCTGACTTACCCCGAAGCAAGAAAATAGAGCGCCTCGGTCCGTTGCACGATGATCGAGGCAAAATTCTAATTAAGGAATGTTTGGGCCCGTTGGAGAGGTTCAAGTCAGCTCACAGTATTGGGGGTCGCATTCACCTCCACCACGACAGGAAGATTCCTGCAGCTGCTCTCACCGGGCTGCGAATTGAGGTTCAAGAGCTCGTCAAAGCTTCACACCCGCAAGGGCGAATGTTGAGACGAGTGACTTTTGAAAGCTCTGATAACGCGGTTCATCCTCAGAAGGAAATATTTTTGTCGGCGGCGATAGCGTTATACACGAGTCGTGCCAACACCACGATGGGTTGCTCCGCATTCATGCCGATGAGTTGTACTATCGCGGCCGGGGTACGAAAATCTCGAAAAGGAGTTTCCCAGTCGAACCGCATTGTCCGTGTTCC
This sequence comes from Asparagus setaceus, assembly GCA_012295165.1. Classification (NCBI taxonomy): domain Eukaryota; kingdom Viridiplantae; phylum Streptophyta; class Magnoliopsida; order Asparagales; family Asparagaceae; genus Asparagus; species Asparagus setaceus. Next base: position 55,285,502 of record CM022702.1, on the reverse strand, counting down.
AAGGCGATAAGAGCGGTGTTGTCGGTGCAAGCGTACCAAAGCGACTCAGGAAAAGGTGTCGGTCTTTGATAGGTTTGGCACCAAAATGCCAAAACCCAGGTCGAGGCACTTCCGCGGAAGAAGATCGGTGCCTCAAGATAATGAGTTGCCAAGAGTCACCATCAACATAACTAGCAAAGGGGCATCGTCGCGTGCCATTCCCGGGGTATCTCAACGAATGACTCGGTTGCGATCCGGGACTATCAGACAACCTAACTATGGCAGAGTTCAGAGGGGGTTATCCTCAGATAATGAAGTGTCAAACGCTGGCTCTGTAATTACTTACGATGATACGATTTCCAGCGCGGGATAACCCCGGGAGGCATTCATGATCAGTGCAGACCAAGTGGCCAAGATGCTTGAAGAGGCTATGGCCAAGCAAAAGGATAATTTCAAGTTCGAGATGGAAATGGCCATGCAGCAAATGAGAGAGATGCATGACCAGCAAATCCAAGCACTAACAAATCGCCAGGGTAAATCAAGTCGTCGCAATAACATCAACCAAACGGACAGTGACACAGACAGAGATGAAGGCCGTAACGCCGATAATCCCGAGAACGTCAACGGTAACACCGTCGTCCCTCCTCAAAATCACCCGAATGGAGACATAGGTGAGAATGAAAAGATAAAGGACCTCGAGAGTAAGATCAACACTTTGATTTCCGCCCAAGAGGTAAAGAAGACGGGTATACTGTGTCCGTACCCAAGGGAGTGGGAATCAATCCCGTATCCGGCGAAGTTCAATCTAATAAACTTTATGCCATTCGACGGGAAGGGTTCACCCACTCAGCATTTGATCTACTTTAAGTCCCACCTGGGAGTTATTTTCGGTAACGAGCCCTTGATGGTTCGGTCATTCGTTGGCACTCTTCGAGAAGCTGCCTTCGATTGGTACCGCCGTCTCAAGCCGGGAAACGTTAACAGCTGGGACGACATGGAGGTCATGTTCCTCGCCAATTTCTTCGATGACGATACCGAGATATCCATTGGGACGTTGTTGGATGAAAAATAGAAGAACGGAGAGACGGTAGATGATTATCACATTTTAATTACATTTTTATACCCTCATTACCTATTTTATATGAATAAAGATATTACTAATAATTATTTTTATCTTATTTTGCAAGCTAATAAAGAAATAATGAATAAAAGCCCAAATGACTCAAATTCTCTGAATTTCTATCAATTTTTGAAGCCCAAATCTGAAGACAAATGAAGGCCCAAGATACCAAAGTGATCCAAGAGAAATTCGTGAAGAAAAATAAAAAAAAGATAAATTCGATTGGAAACCAACGGTCGATCAATCGTCGGCCAATCGTTACAACCGACACGATCGGTTGGTTCGCAATATATTCCGAATTAAGGGCTGATTTCTCTTTCTAGGTGGCCAAGTTTGATCCAATGGTTCACATCAACTCCGTTGGGCTATAAATAGGGGTGAAATCTGAGGGTTTTGAGTGTGAAATAATTTGTAAAAACTCCATTTGGAGAGGAGGGTTACTCTTAATTGAGAAGACCTTCTAAAAATTATAACTTTTATTACACAATAAATAAAATTTTTCACCCCTTCAATTTCCTTTCTCTTCTTCTTATCCAAGGACCAAAAGGAGGATGAGATGAAGATCAAGAGTTGTTGGTTTATCTTTCATTTTTTTATTTCTTGTTCATTTATATGCTTTGTACTTTAGATTTACTTTCATGCAATTTACTTTCATGCAATGTCTTTAATTCTTGTATTTACTTTCTAGTATAGATTTTTCTTTTCTTTAATTCACTTTGAGGCTAGAACCCTCTAGGAAATTACCCTTTTCTAAGTGTGGAGCTAATATTTGTGGGATCCTAGAGATTGTTTGAAACTAGCTAACAAATCTAACTTATTCCCATAAGATTGAGATAAGCTAAGTGGATCTACTCTAGATTCCTCATATCTTTAATTAATCCTCCATACTTTACCTTCTTTATTTTCCTCTTATCCTTGCTTTTCATTTGTTTGTTATTTTCCTTTATTCTTGATTCTTGATTTCATTGATTTTACTTCTCTCTCAATCTCATATTCCCTCCATGTGCATATAATCTCAAACCTAATTTTGTTATTATGTGCATATAACCTAACCACATTCTCAACTTTATTTTCTCCTCTTTTGCACATAATCCACAACCACTCTCTCTTATCTCTCACAAACCACTTTCATCATGTTTTTCTTTTATTCTTGAATAACTCCTAATTGTCGCGCACATAATCAAACAAAGAAACAAACTTAATTAACTTCCTTCTTCACGTTTCTCGTGGGATCAATAATCTTTTATACTATAACTTGATCAAGGTTGTATACTTGCAACTTAAAGGTAATCCCATTTTTACCCCACCAGTAGACAACTTCGCAAGCGGTTTCGAAACAAGGTAATGAATTATCGGGACCCGATAACTGAGGAGTTCATTCTCCAGAACTGCCATAACAACCTTTTGTTGGACATACTGGAGGCAATGGGAACGGCACCGTCCAAGACATGGAAAGACTTGAAGGTGCGCGGGGAGCAAGCCGAGCGATTCCTTAAAAGGAAAAAGGCAAAAAGAGGCGAGTAAATGGCAAATACTCACAAATAGAATTTCGTCCCACGCGGCAAAACAGTGGACGTAAACTAAACATTCTAATTGCAGTGCCAGTGGCAGCAACGACCTCAAAAGCAGAAGTCGTCAGAACCAAGGTTCCCTAAAGTCTATTCTTTCAAGGAAGACGAGGTTTTCGGTATTTTCAACTACCTCTTGGAGAATAATAAGATCCAGCTGCCACCAATCGTGAATCAGGAGGAGATAAATAAGGTCACAGATCCAAGGTACTGCGCATTCCACAGAGCGGTTCACCATCCAACAAAGTCGTGCTACCATCTTAAGGATAACATCCAGGCCTTGATCGATGTAGGGGTCATTACCCCAAAGCTGTCCAAGGAAAAGAATGTCAAGGGCTTTTAACAAGAGAGTCCGACAAAAAAACTTTAAAGAAGTAGATCTGGTCCTCGCTACTCGACGACCAATAATTCTCAATTCTAAGAAAAAGGGTAAGTTTGAATCCAAATGGGAAGGACCGTTTGTGATAGACATAGTCTATTCAAACGGTGCATATCGTCTAATCACTCAAGATGGCGATAGGCAATTAATGCCGATAAATGGGAAGTTCCTGAAAAAGCACTATCCTTAGTATGTTTGGGATAACCCATTTTGACGGGAAGTTCCTCGTAGAATATTTCACCCATTGTCCTTGAGGATAACCCTAAATCTGTCCTCTACCATAAATTCCCTCACAGATTAAATTCATTGACGGTGAGTCCACTAAAAAATCTTTCTGGTCCAAGCCACCAGCAAAATCTCCTCTTGATTCCTTCCACGAACAAGAGGTCCACTTTAAATGCTAAGATCCCCTTGTGATAAACAGAAGGGCTCCATCCTTTCCTCTTCGGTCACGCCTTCCCAAGGTTAGGGCTAAAATTAGAATTTTATCTCGATAAACGAGAAAGTTATTTCCAGATCAGGTAGTGAATCATATAAAAGTGAAAGTTATCTGAATCTTTTCGATTCTCGGAGTGGAGATCCCACTCTTAGGATCACCTCCTAAGATTCTCGAAGTGGAGATCTTACTTTTAGTTTTCTTTGCACTGGAGATAGAATATAAATTCTTCCTCTCCAGGAGCAAGAGATAGGATATAAAATTCTTCCTCTCTTGTTTCGGGTTCGTCTTTACCCTAAAAAAAAGACCTGGAGATAGAATATAAAATTCTTCCTCTCCAGCATCGGGAGACAGAATATAAAATTCTTCATTTCCCACATTAATTTTATCTTTTCAATAAAAAAATCCTTCAATCCAGGATTCATCTTGGGGAATTTTATCCCAAATCCTAAGTAGGGATAAGTCAACGCCTAACACGCGTTGCCGGTTTAGTCTTTTTCCGATTGAAAAAGACACCAAAATTCAAGTCTGGGGAATTTTATCCCAAAGCCTAAGTAGGGATAAGTCTATGCCTAATACGCATTACCGGTAATCTTTCTCCGTGAAAAGGATACCAAGACTCATCTTGGGGAATTTTATCCCAAATCCTAAGTAAGGATAAGTCTACGTCTAACACGCGTTGCCGGTTAGTTCTTAACCGTAAAAAGAACGAAAGCTCACATATTCAAAATTCTGGCAGGTTGTTATTAATAACACCATAATCCATGCCTTACACGTGTGGAGAATTTTATCCCGAATCCTAAGTAGGGATAAGCCAACGCCTAACACGCGTTACCGGTTTAGTGTTTTACCGATTGAAGAAGACACCAGAATTTAAATCTGGGGAATTTTATCCCGAAGCCTAAGTAGGGATAAGTCTGCATCTAATACATGCAGCCGGGTAGTCTATTCTCGTGAGAAAGACGAAGCCTATGTATTTAACATCATAGCACCAAGTCTAAAAGAGTTTCATTCTTTTAGCACAACGTCACTTGCGGAACGGGTTTAGGTAATCCGCATGCTAGCCCGATTCAAACGGTAATCGGTAAAGACTCGTCAAATCCGTTGATGGCTGGGAATTGGCCAATAACCCTAAAGTCAACGCCTAACACGCGTTGCCGATTAGTCTCTTGCCTGTAAAAGAAGATGAAGCCTATGTATTCAACATCATAGCACCAAGTCTAAAAGAGTTTCATTCTTTTAGCACAACGTCACATGCGGAATGGGTTTAATCCGCATGCTAGCCCGATTCAAACGGTAATTGGTAAAGGCTCGTCAAATCCGTTGATGGCTGAGGGTTTGCTAAAAATCCTATGAGTATTGTGGTTGATTATTTCAAACGAAATGAGAAATCATAATAAACAACAATAAAAAGGAGGATAGAAATTTATTCGATTAATGAAGAGTCGAGTCTTTCAACGAAGAAATTACAGTTATTCAAACATCAAGTTTATGGTAAAAGATTTGTTGTTCTAACTTGGACAACTCATCGTTGTAAGCTTGTTGGAGCTCCTTCTGCAACTCAACCCTGAAAGACTCCTCATTGGCGTTCAATGTCTTGCGACTTCTTCCTCAACCAGCTAGCTTTTGTTACGAGTTCGGTTTCTTAGATATAGCGGTTCGAGTTTCTTCTTCGTTAACCCTTGTCAGCTCCAAGACACTTAAGTTCTCTTCCTCCACCTGAAGTTCCCGCCTGAGCCGTGCTATCTTGGCCTCACTTGACACAATATAAGAATGAAGGTTGCTTAGGGATGTTAATTTCTCGGTAAGGGCAGTCTTAACCTGATCTACCTAGCCCCGCTGCATTTGAACTTCGAGCCCAGTAAAAACTCGAGCATCGCACCATGCTTCCAGATGAGAGTCCACTCGATCGGCTATATACAAAGAAGCACCTGCTGCTTGCAACTCCTGTAATTTCTGAGGCTTGAGTTCCAGACGATCAAGATCATCAGCAATTACCTTGGCTAACTTTGGAGGGGCCCTGGATATTTATTCAGCGGGTTATCACCCATTGAGGGTCACTTTTCATCCGGTTCGGTAGTCTATTCTCGTGAGAAAGGCGAAGCCTATGTATTTAACATCATAGCACCAAGTCTAAAGAGTTTCATTCTTTTAGCACAGCGTCACTGCGGAGCGGGTTTAGGTAATCCGCATGCTAGCCGATTCAAGCGGTGTCGGTAAAGACTTCGTCAAATCCGTTGATGGTGGGAATTGGCCAATAACCCTAAAGTCAGCGCCTAACGCAGCGTTGCCGATTAGTCTCTTGCTGTAAAGAAGATGAAGCCTATGTATTCAACATCATAGCACCAAGTCTAAAGAGTTTCATTCTTTTAGCACAGCGTCACATCGCGGAATGGGTTTAATCCGCATGCTAGCCGATTCAAGCGGTGTCGGTAAAGACTTCGTCAAATCCGTTGATGGTGGGAATTGGCCAATAACCCTAAAGTCAGCGCCTAACACGCGTTGCCGATTAGTCTCTTGCTGTAAAGAAGATGAAGCCTATGTATTCAACATCATAGCACCAAGTCTAAAGAGTTTCATTCTTTTAGCACAACGTCACATCTTGAATGGGTTTAATCCATGCTAGCCGATTCAAGCGGTAATTGGTAAAGGCTCGTCAAATCCGTTGATGGCTGAGGGTTTGCTAAAAATCCTATGAGTATTGTGGTTGATTATTTCAAACGAAATGAGAAATCATAATAAACAACAATAAAAAGGAGGATAGAAATTTATTCGATTAATGAAGAGTCGAGTCTTTCAGCGAAGAAATTACTGATTATTCAAACATCAAGTTTATGGTAAAAGATTTGTTGTTCTAACTTGGACAACTCATCGTTGTAAGCTTGTTGGAGCTCCTTCTGCAACTCAACCCTGAAAGACTCCTCATTGGCGTTCAATGTCTTCGCAGCTTCTTCCTCAACTTCAGCTAGCTTTTGTTCTGAGAGTTCCAGTTTCTTAGATATAGCGGTTCGAGTTTCTTCTTCGTTAACCCTTGTCAGCTCCAAGACACTTAAGTTCTCTTCCTCCACCTGAAGTTCCCGCCTGAGCCGTGCTATCTTGGCCTCACTTGACACAATATAAGAATGAAGGTTGCTTAGGGATGTTAATTTCTCGGTAAGGGCAGTCTTAACCTGATCTACCTAGCCCCGCTGCATTTGAACTTCGAGCCCAGTAAAAACTCGAGCATCGCACCATGCTTCCAGATGAGAGTCCACTCGATCGGCTATATACAAAGAAGCACCTGCTGCTTGCAACTCCTGTAATTTCTGAAGCTTGAGTTCCAGACGATCAAGATCATCAGCAATTACCTTGGCTAACTTTGGAGGGGCCCTGGATATTTATTCAGCGGGGTTATCACCCATTGAGGGTCACTTTTCATCTGGTTCGGTTTATTCGAGCCTCATAACTACTCCAATAAGGTATACGAGTCTAAACTATTTCCTATTTTTATCGAGAAGTTTCTGGAGGATATTTTTATGGAATATTCTTAAGAAAAACTCGACAACCCCCAATTTCCTCCCACAGTGGCCAGTTCTACGACAAGCGTCGTAATGGAGAATTCACCGACTAAAGAAGAGATCTCAAAAAGTTTGATGGTCAGTTCTACGACAACTCACCGACACGAGCTAAAGCAAAAAAAATTCAGTTACCAGCATCGGTTCAAGATTTTGACAGCGGTCAGACAATAAATGCAGCACCGTGACACTTTCAGACGTTCGATAAAACACCGGATAATCTGAAAGAATTGAAGAAATCAAGATTTGAAGCTATTTTCAGGTCCTGTTATGCCGATTGAAGGTTTGGGCCTATCATATCGAAAGTATTTCAGGCTCTTCTATAAAAGAACGAGACTGAAACACTTCGGAGGGAGTATCTGTAGGCATTAAAAATTACCTATAAGTCCCCGAACATGACTCGTGACAATGAGTTGATAATCGGCGAGCCATCCGACGACGTAACGGCGAACCGTTGATGATATAATAGCAAGTGATCGCGACGCAAACGCATAAAGCGAGTCGACGAAATGCATGAAGTGAGTCGGCGTTCAAGCAATGGCGATGAACCGCGTACGAATAACGGATAAACAGAATCGGACTCGAAACGACGCGGGAAAAATGCCATTTGGGCGGCTCGGTGGCCGAGCCACCACTTGGTGGCTCGGCCCAAACCGAGCCACCATTATGATGGCTCAGCTAAGGCCGAGCCACCACTTGGTGGCGCGGCCCAAACCGAGCCACCAAATGGTGGCTCAGCCAAAACCGAGCCACCACTTGGTGGCTCGGTGGCCGAGCCACCTAGTGGTGGCTCGGTGGCCGAGCCACCACTTTGTGGCTCGGCCAAGGCCGAGCCACCTCTTAGTGGCTAGGCCAAAGTCGAGCCACCAAGAGGTGGCTAGGCACAGATCCGACCCGCGACCCGCATATCCACTTTTCAAGCCTATAAATAGAGGAGGGGTCTCATTTTTTTCGGATCCGGATTTTTGACAAAAAGCGGAAGCTCTGCCGGATCAAGATTTAAACTTTTGATAAAAAGGAGGGACTTTTGGATGAGAAAGCTAAACCTTTGCACGAGATCTGAGATTTTGGTGAACCCGTAGGCATAAAGCGAAGGAGTTCGTGAGATCTTAGATCCGATCTACACGTGATTCCTCCGGAATCAAACTTTGTTTTGATCTCGAGAAGAGTGGTGATCTCGCTTGGTCGATTTCACTCACTTCGGTGATTATTTTTTTTGTGAAATAATCTCCTTGATCGTGTAGATTTTACACCGGATCATATCACGCGGCGGTCCACGGATAAACCCCGGCACAGGCAAAGATCCCACGCAAGCAGGAGTCTGATAAACAGGGTTCTGCGTTTGTTTTAAGGAAAAGGTTGTAATTTTTATTTTGATTTTCATTGTAATCGAGTCTTATAAAAAGACGAAACTTTTTGAATTCATTTGTAAACGCATAAAGCTGTAATGAGTTCACCAATGAAGATCGAACCGACTTTTCCCGCGAACACCCGGTCCATAATTTGGATTTGATTTAAGTTTAGGGACATCTCGGTCCATAACTTAGATTTGATTTTAGTTTAGGGACATCCTGGTCCATAACTTGGATTTGATTTTAGTTTAGGGACATCCCGATCCATAGTATCAGTTTGATTTTTAGTTTAAGGACATTTCTGTCCATAATTTGGATTTTATTTTAGTTTAGGGACATTCCGATCCATAATTTGCACTTGATTTTAGTTTAGGGACATCTCGGTCCATAATTTGTATTTGAGTTTAGTTTAGGGGTATTCCGATTCATCATTTTAGTTTAGGGATATTCTGATTCATCATTTGATTTGGATTTGATCTTTAATTTGGATTTGATTTGGATTGTAGTTCAGCGACATTTCGGGCGTTTAATTTGATTTGATTTAGATTTTTTGGATTTTTAGCATTGTGGTGACTGGTTTGTAAATTTCAGCTTTTTTGGGACTGATTTGTAAATTGTAGTCTTTTCAGGGAGTGAATTGTAGTTTTCAGCCCTTTTGGGCATTGATTTGCAATTTTTAGCATTTGTGGAGACTAATTTGTAAATTTTACCCTTTATGGGTGCTGGTTTATAATTTTAGAAATTATTTTAGGCTCTTTTGTAATTCTTGGAACTGTTTTGGGATGTTTTGTAATTTTAAAATTTATTTTGGATTGTTTTGTAAATTCTAAAATTGTTTTTGAACTCTTTTGTGCTTTGTGCTGGTGGGTGATATATGATATAGGTTTGGCCAAATTATTTGATTTCGGCTCATATCAAATATTGTCCAGATGAAACAAAGTTTTGAAATTTAATTTAATTTTCTTTTGCTTATTAAGGGATCCGAAGAAATCCTTAAATAGCATCTTGTGATTTGTGAAATTGAAATTGCATATTAAAGGGTCCAAAGAAATCCTTTAATAGCATGAATTTGAAAGTGCGTATTAAAGGGTCCGAAGAAATCCTTCAATAACACGAAACTAAAATTGCATATTAGAGGGTCCAAAGAAATCCTTTAATAGCATGAATTTTAAAGCGCGTGTTAAAGGGTCTAAAGAAATCCTTTAATAACACGAAATTGCATATTAAAGGGTCTGAAAAAATCCTTTAATAGCGCAAGTTTAAAATCACATATTAAAGGATCCGAAGAAATCCTTTAATAACACGAGTTTGAAATCACATACTAAAGGGTCCAAAGAAATCCTTTAATTGCATTTGAAATTTATCTTGCAAAGGGCCCGAAGGAATCCTCTAAAAGATTAGAAATAAATTTATCTTGTAAAGGGCCTAAAGGAATCCTCTAAAAGTTTTAAATTGATTTATTTTGCGAAGAGCCCAAAGGAATCCTTTGAAAGATTTTTATATATTTAGCATGTTAGGAGGCCTGAAGGAGTCCTCTACCAAGGGTTTATTTATTTATTTATTTATTATTTTTTTTATTTTGTGTCAATTGCAGTCCAAGAATCCGGTAGTTAGCCATGGTTTTTTTTTTGTTGGTCAATTGCAGTCCAAGAATCCGGTAGTTAGCCATGGGTTTTGACAAATTGAGGATGGATCGGCATAGCACCTGAAGCAAAAGGGCCTCGTGTCGTTGTCTTTTCTCCTCAGCCACTTCTTCTTCTTTCCCGTTCACTAGAGAGAACAGAGAAGCATGTAGATATGGCAGCGGCTTGTAGGAGTTTAATGGGCCATAGTTGTAAGGACGTCTGTGCTCGCAATAGCAGCGACAAGCTCCGCCTTATGGGTGTGTATAGTTTGCACTTACATGTCGGAGGGGACGGACAACACCCGAGAGTACTTTGTGACCGGAGCAGCAAAGCAAAGACAACCAATTGATATGGTTGCAAAGTTGTGGTGGATCTGAGGTTTGAGCCTGATTGCCGCAACTTTGATGACAAAGGCTTCATACTGCAATGATGTGTAGCGACGAGAAGTGACAACGGCAGCGACTGCCAGTGATGATGAAATGACAACCGCGGAGGCTGCGGTGTGAGAGTGAAGAAAACCTATTAGAGAAGCTTTGGCAATGAGGTTCGGTGATTCATATGGCGAGTTTAGCGTGCTCCGGCTACGGGCTGATGGCCACTAGCATCTAGCAGCAGTGACGGTCAGCGATGAAGAGACTGAGATGACCGGTGATGAAGAGGTCATGACAACCAACAACACGATGATTCGGGGTGATGTCGGGTCGTTGATTTTGTCGGGCTTGGATCTGGACGGGAATACCAGCGAGCTGGATAAGAGAGGCGTGTATTTAATACTCTTATTTGCTGCTTGGATGCTTCTTGGTGGTGTCTGTTTTCGACATGATTATTGATTGCTTGCACGGTATCTTGATGGCAATGGAGATTAGTAATTCAAGATAATGGAGTTTAGTTATTAAATGGCTTATTTGGGTAACTCTCATTTTCTGGCTATTGGCCTACGGTGGAATGAGAATGGGGGTGCCTGTGGCTGTGAGGTTGTGTCTCATGTTTTTCTGGCCTCTCTCTTGCTGATGGGTTTCGGTGTAGATATATAGAACGAAGAGAGTGAGAGATGATGGGCTGCAGTTGAGTGGAAATGGGGTTGCAGCTAATGGAGAAGTAGGCTAACTTGACAGTTATGTGGAGTTATACTCGTTTTTTTTAACGAGTATAACTAACTTCCATACAAATATCCCATTGTCTTAGTATCTAATATGTTTTGTTTTATACTATTGTCTATGCGTAGACAAAACCAGCATGATATATTTGGTTCTATCATTTATAGAGTTAAGGGTTTTTTATTTGGGGTTTTTATTTCTAGCCCCATTTGTTTACTCAACTTTACCTCCAAACTCAATCACTATTGCTTATATTCTTTAACCCAATTATCTTTTTGTATTTGCCTTTAAACCCAACTTCTAAAATACCATACTTGCATATGTGGGCTCCCCTAATATTTTCTTTAAATACCAACTATACCCTTTCATATATCTGTAGGCAATAAAAATTGTCTTAATCCCGAGACAGCAACTCGGAATGAGCAAAAGAGCTTAAGGGTCCATCTGAGTGAAGTCAGGTCCGCCTAAAGGTTAAGTTCATCTGAATGCTTGACTCTACAAAATAGACAAAAGTGCTGATATCTCTCGAACCGGAAGGAATTGGGCTAAATGGCCGAAACAATTGACTCGTCTCGTCGAGATAGTCGATTTTCATATATAATTAGTCCAATTCCGACATACGGTTTGAAAGTTACGACCGTTCTTAAGTATGTTACGGCTTCGCCCGTAGAGCAAGCTCGCTGCAAAGGAGCTTAGCTCGCCTCAAGCACAAGCTTCGCATGAAGACTTCGGGCTTCGCTGCGTGCTTGAAGCTTCGTCTGCATAGGCCAAAATCGCCCACAACCTCAAAGTTTGTGAGGCTCGCCTACAACATCATTGCGGCGAGGCTCGACATTCAACCGAGGTTCGCCAAGCGGCGAAGCCCTCCATTGAGCGAGGTTAAGCCAGCGTGAAGCTCTTCATTGAGCGAGGTTAAGCCAGCGGTGAATCTCGACATTAAGCCGAGGCTAGACCGGTGCAAGCTTCAAAGCGAGACTTGCTCAAGAGGCGAGACTTCGACCTCAATCTGAGGTTACATGCGTAGGCGGAGTTTGATCTTAACACGAGGTTCGCACGGCGAAGCTCAACAATGGTCGGCGAGGTTAGCCTACAGCGGTGGTGCAGAGGCTGCGCCAGCGTCAAAGTTTGGCGAGGCTGCGCCCACGTCGAAGTTTGGCGAGGTTAGCCTACGGCGGTGAACCTCGACATTCAACCGAGGTTAGCCTACGGCGGTGAACCTCGACATTCAACCGAGGTTAGCCTACGGCGGTGAACCTCGACATTCAACCGAGGTTAGCCTACGGCGGTGAACCTCGACATTCAACCGAGGTTAGCCTACGGCGGTGAACCTCGACATTCAACCGAGGTTAGCCTACGGCGGTGAACCTCGACATTCAACCGAGGTTAGCCTACGGCGGTGAACCTCGACATTCAACGAGGTTAGCCTACGGCGGTGAACCTCGACATTCAACCGAGGTTAGCCTACGGCGGAATGAGAATGGGGGTGCCTGTGGCTGTGAGGTTGTGTCTCATGTTTTTCTGGCCTCTCTCTTGCTGATGGGTTTCGGTGTAGATATATAGAACGAAGAGAGTGAGAGATGATGGGCTGCAGTTGAGTGGAAATGGGGTTGCAGCTAATGGAGAAGTAGGCTAACTTGACAGTTATGTGGAGTTATACTCGTTTTTTTTAACGAGTATAACTAACTTCCATACAAATATCCCATTGTCTTAGTATCTAATATGTTTTGTTTTATACTATTGTCTATGCGTAGACAAAACCAGCATGATATATTTGGTTCTATCATTTATAGAGTTAAGGGTTTTTTATTTGGGGTTTTTATTTCTAGCCCCATTTGTTTACTCAACTTTACCTCCAAACTCAATCACTATTGCTTATATTCTTTAACCCAATTATCTTTTTGTATTTGCCTTTAAACCCAACTTCTAAAATACCATACTTGCATATGTGGGCTCCCCTAATATTTTCTTTAAATACCAACTATACCCTTTCATATATCTGTAGGCAATAAAAATTGTCTTAATCCCGACACAGCAACTCGGAATGAGCAAAAGAGCTTAAGGGTCCATCTGAGTGAAGTCAGGTCCGCCTAAAGGTTAAGTTCATCTGAATGCTTGACTCTACAAAATAGACAAAAGTGCTGATATCTCTCGAACCGGAAGGAATTGGGCTAAATGACCGAAACAATTGACTCCGTCTCGTCGAGATAGTCGATTTTCATATATAATTCGTCCAATTCCGACATACGGTTTGAAAGTTACGACCCGTTCTTAGTAGCATGTTGAAGCTTCGCCCGTAGAGCAAGCTCGCTGCAAAGGAGCTTAGCTCGCCTCAAGCACAAGCTCGCATGAAGACTTCGGGCTTCGCTGCGTGCTTGAAGCTTCGTCTGCATAGGCCAAAATCGCCCACAACCTCAAAGTTTGTGAGGCTCGCCTACAACATCATTGCGGCGAGGCTCGACATTCAACCGAGGTTCGCCAAGCAGCGAAGCCCTCCATTCAGACGAGGTTCGCCAAGCAGCGAAGCTCTTCATTCAGACGAGGTTCGCCAAGCAGTGAATCTCGACATTAAACCGAGGCTAGACCGGTGCAAGCTTCAAAGCGAGACTTGCTCAAGAGGCAGACTCGACCTCAATACGAGGTTCGCGACGCGGAAGCGGAGTTTGATCTTAACACGAGGTTCGCCGCGAAACGAAGCTCAACAATGGTCGGCGAGGTTAGCCTACAGCGGTGGTGCAGAGGCTCGCTAGCGTCAAAGTTTGTGAGGCTGCGCCCACGCGTCGAAGTTTGGCGAGGTTAGCCTACGGCGAACCTCGACATTCAACCGAGGTTCGCCTACAGCGGTGAACCTCGACACTCAACCGAGGTTAGCCTACGGCGAACCTCGACACTCAACCGAGGTTAGCCTACGGCGGTGAACCTCGACATTCAACGAGGTTAGCCTACGGCGAACCTCGACATTCAACGAGGTTAGCCTACGGCGAACCTCGACATTCAACCGAGGTTCGCCACGCCAGCGAACCTCGACATTCAACCGAGGTTAGCCTCGGCGGTGAACCTCGACATTCAACGAGGTTAGCCTACGGCGGTGAACCTCGACACTCAACCGAGGTTCACCTACGGTGAACCTCGACATTCAACCGAGGTTCGCCACGCCAGCGAACCTCGACATTCAACCGAGGTTCGCCACGCGTTCTTGCGGCGGTAGCCGCTTTCGCGTTGATTCAGCTAAGCGTAGCGGCCAGCGTTCTTGTAGTAGCAGCGTTCTTGTAGCGACCACACGATTACTGCGGCAGCTCCATTAAATAGCCAAAAGCCCAACGAGGATGGAAGGTTGGCAAGCTGGGAAGGAAAAAGTCTAAGACTTCTTTGGAAGATCAATACTTGGGCGCATAGGAGAGATCAGGAACCTCTCCAACAACCTCTTGATCACCCGCAGCCTTGGTCTGATCGTCAACGGGAAGCAACCTCGACTTGAGCATCGAGCGAAGCATCCTCTCACCACCAAGAACCCACCTTAAAAGAGGAGTCAAATCAACCTCCTCTTCCTCTGTAATCGAGAGAATTCGATTGTAATACATTCATTCAATCAATACATTTTTTCGACCCTACAATATCTATTAAGTGGGCCCCTTTTAAAAATTATAAAACTTAAGAAAATGAGGAGAGAGAGAGAGAGGAGAGTGGTTCCTCCCTCTATTCCTCTCTCTCTCTCTCTCTCTCATCTGTTCCCCCTCTCTCTCTCTCTCTCTCTCTCTCTCTCTCCATTTCTCAATTAACTCCCTCTCTCATTCATCTTCCACTCTTAAAACCCAACAATTAATTCTCACCCACTTTATCAATTAATTCTCAACTTCATTAATGTGTAGAGTGTGATTTTGGTAGATATTCATCACTTTCTTAGCAATTGAATGTATAATTTTGCATTTTACTCAACTACCAAGTTTATAGCATTAATTTCTCACTTTATTCATGACAATTATTTCACATTATTATTTCACATTAATTTCTCATTATTATTCATGAATTCATAAAAATTAGTTAAATTTGTTATATTTGATGAAATGTTAGTTAACTTTGATTTTAGTCAACCACTCATCAATTTCACATAATTTCACATTATTATTTCACATTAATTTCTCATTATTATTCATGAATTCATAAAAATTAGTTAAATTTGTTATATTTGATGAAATTTTAGTTAAACTTGATTTTAGTCAACCACTCATCAATTTCACATAATTTCACGCTATTATTTTACATTAATTATTTCACATTAATTTCTCATTATTATTCATGAATTCATAAAAATTAGTTAAATTTGTTATTTTTGATGAAATTTTAGTTAATTTTGATTTTAGTCAACCACTCATTAATTTCACATAATTTCACGCTATTATTTTACATTAATTATTTCACATTAATTTCTCATTTTATTTATGAAAATTATTTCTCAACCACTCATTTTATAGAGTTAATTTCACGTTATTATTTTACATTAATTATTTCACACTTTCAGATTATCACGTTGCACTTACAGGTTATCACGCTACACTTTCAGTTTATCACGCTACACTTTCAGTTTATCACGCTACACTTACAGTCTATCACGCTACACTTACAGGTTATCACGCTACACTTTCAGGTTATCATGCTACACTTTCAGTGCATCACGCTACATTTTCAGGTTATCACGCTACACTTACAGGTTATCACGCTATACTTTCAGGTTATCATGCTGCACTTTCAGGTTATCATGCTACACTTTCAGTTACAGTCTATCGCACTTTCACTTATAGGTTATCACGCTATACTTTCATGTTATCATGCTATACTTTTAAGTTATCACGCTACACTTTTAAGTTATCACGCTACACTTACAGGTTATCACGCTACACTTTTAGGTTATCACGCTACACATACAGGTTATCACACTACACTTACAGGTTATCACGCTACACTTACAAGTTATCATGCTACACTTACAGTCTATCATGCTACACTTACAGTCTATCACGCTACACTTACAGGTTATCACGCTACACTTTCAGGTTATCAAAGTAAGATATATGTTTTGTCACGCTACACTTACATGTTATCACGCTACACTTACAGGTTATCAAAGTAAGATATGTGTTTGTTATGTGTTTTGTATGATTGTTTAGTTATGTGTTTGTATAACTGTAAGTGTCATACTTTTGGATCTCGCTATACTTTCAGTTTATCCCGCTATACCTACATATTATCACGCTATACTTTCAGATTATTCCACTATACTTTCATATTATCTAATCTGATATACTTTCATATTATCCCACTATACTTTCAGTTTATCCCGCTATACTTTCAGTTCTTCACCCATTAATCACCCTAACCAGCATATATATTGGTAGAATTCATGCATTTTGGTATTTGACAACATATATTCTAATTTTTAACTTGAGCAAAATAGACATAGACTAATAGATGCCAAACTGATTATACCCCATTATTTGACAACATATATTCTAACTGAAATAAAAAATTTCCTGGCATAAAAAATTATGTTTAGCAATTGTGGCCTTTACAATGACGGGAAACAGCAATTGTGGCCTTTACAATGACGGAATTTGAACACCATATACAAACTCATAAAGACCACATACTTCAAGGTTTTACAATGTAAATCCATAACTTGGAGACTTGTATAATCAAAGTTTTCATAGCCGAATTTGTTATTAGAGCTGCATCTGATTGAAACAGGCCTCTTCTTTTGAGTACTTCCTTGTAGTATCCTAAATCGAATGTCCTGAAACTCCCCGGATCCTCCTCGACTATGGTTGTATTATCATTTGGAGACTTGCACTTGTTCTTCTTCAAGTTTGCAATGTAGGAACTATCCATTGAAGGGTCTTCATCGCCTTTTCCTGAGAAGGATAAAAAACTATTATGAATAAAGCATGAGGAGAGACAGGGGGAGGCATTTGGAACTTGCTAACAGTATGCATCTAATTATTCACAAAAGGTCCACGAAACCATTTTCAATCCAAAGATTGATTTCTTAAGCTAACAGTGTATATCAAACATGTCAATAACCATTCAAACAAAAGCTTAACAAGTCAGGTATTTGGAACTCGCTTCTATCTTTACAACAGGATCTTGAACAAAATGTTCTCTAAAATCCAATAACCATAATATTCTCCAAAATCCAATAACCATAATATTCAAACAAAAGCTTAACAAGTCAGTGTATATCAAGTATGTCAATAACCATAATATTCTCCAATATCAAGTATATCATTTGATCTATCCTTGAGAACACGTATGTCAATCATTTGAAAATTTTAGATAGATGATTCTCAATATTTCATAGGGAGAGAATTAAAAGACAAAAGCATAGTAATAAAAAAAAGAGAAAAGACATACATTAGGGCTCGGAGAGGAGATGGGGAAGAAGAGGAGCAAATTTTTTGTTTGGGGTTTTCAGATTGGGAAGAGAGATGATAACGGGAAGAAGAGGAGCAAATTTTTTGTTTGGGGTTTTCAGTTGGGAAGAGAGATGATAACGGGAAGAAGAGGAGCAAATTTTTTGTTTGGGGTTTTCAGTTGGGAAGAGAGATGATAACGGGAAGAAGAGGAGCAAATTTTTTGTTTGGGGTTTTCAGTTGGGAAGAGAGATGATAACGGGAAGAAGAGGAGCAAATTTTTTGTTTGGGGTTTTCAGTTGGGAAGAGAGATGATAACGGGAAGAAGAGGAGCAAATTTTTTTTTTGTTTGGGGTTTTCAGATTGGGAAGAGAGATGATAACGGGGAAGAAGAGGAGAGATAAAAACAGATTGGGTTTAAAGGGAAAGGGCTATTTTGGGGTTTTTACCATATTAGTGTATAAATACAAGATACTCTATCTATAAATTATACAATTTGGGTTTAAAGGTAAATACATAAAGCTGATTGGGTTTAAAGATACAAACAAAAGATGTTGGCTTTTTAGATAAATCAGGGTAAACTTTTGGGGCTAGAAATAAAAACCCCTTTTTGTTTTGATCACCTCATTTTGAAAGTTTGACTCATTCTCCATCTTTTTTTCTTAATAGAGTATGACTCCTCTCGTATAAGCCTTCTCCTTTATGGTAGAGACTTCTTTTTTGCCTTAAACAATTACTAGACGACCGTTCTAGCCGAGTTAAAAAAGCTCACAACTCGGTGCAAAGCCTGCCAACTCTTCTCAAACATCCCAAGAGCTCCGACAATCGAGCTCACCCCTCTAATCAACCCAATCCCTTTCGCTCAATGGAGATTAGATTTACTGGGGCCATTCCTAATGGCAGCCAGACAGTAAAAGTTCTTACTAGTGGCCATAGACTATTTCACCAATTGGATAGAAGCGGAGCTACTGGTGAGAATTAGTAAAAACATATATGCAACTTCATCTAGAAATCGGTCATCAGAAGATTCAGAGTGCCAGTGGCCATCATAACTGACAATGGCACCCAATTCGATAGTAAGGGGTTTCGCGACTTCTGTGAAGAATGAAAGATTCGACTCAAATTCACATCAGTGGCACACCCTAAATGTAATGATTTAGCAGAAGCAGCAAACAAGTACATACTATAAGCACTGAAGAAGAGAGTGGGCCAAGCAAAAGGAACCTGGGTCAATGAGCTCCTTAGTATTTTGTGGTTATACAAAACAACTCACAAAAACTCTATAGGGGAACCATCGTTCTAACTGGCGTACGGAGCAGAAGCAGTCATCCTTGTAGAAGTTGGTATGCCCATGATGTGAATATAACATTTTGATGAGGAAGACAATCAGATTGGCCTCATGAGTGGACTTGACCTCGTCGACAAAGTAAGAGAGCAAGCACTCTGGTCTCTGATAATCAGTCAGCAGCGCATCGTTCAACACTACAACAGCTAGGTTTGACCCTGAAAGCTCAAACTAGGAGATCTAGTCTTCTGAAAAGCTACCTTCAATAAAAAAAGTCAACCATAAAAAAAACTCTCCACAAATTTGGAAGGACCCTAGAAGATCATAAAAGCAGTTCACTGGGGAACCTACTGGTTGCAGAGTCAAAATGGAGAAGTCTTGAAGCATCCTTAGAATGCAGAGCAATACAAGAAATATTTCCAATGAATATAATTAAAATATCTCCATATCAATAAAAAGCTATTTATCTTTTTCTCCAAAATCTTGTACAAGGAAATGAAGGCAGCGATACAAAATCCTTACAACTCGGTCTTCACCGACTCGTCTAAGGTACTCAAAGACCTTAGTATCATCCTTCATGAGTAAACCCAAGGCACAACAAAAAATCATTACGACTCGATCTTTACAGACTCGTCTAAGGTACTCAAACACCTTACGACTTGATCATCATCGATCATTCAAGGCACTACAAAAAGCCCTTAGAGTCGGTCTTCACCGACTCACACAAGGCAAGGTAAAAAATCCTTGTGATTCGGTCTTTACCGACTCGCCCAAGGTACTTGTAACACCCGTGAATTTTCAATACGTATTTTTCTAATATTTTCGGTACGTATTTTTCTAGTATTATTTTTCTAATATTTTTCGATACGTATCTTCTAATATTGCTTTTCTAATATTAAATATTATTTTCTGGTATTTGAATGTTAAATATTATTTTCTAGTATTTAAATATTAAATATTATTTTCTAAAGGTATTATTAATATTTTCTCAAATTTTCTAATTTCTACTTAATTCAAAATATAGTTTTACATTCATTTTTGTGATTTAACTAAATTATAAATTTAATAATTTCGGTGAATACTTTCTACCATAATCTTGATTATTGATATTATTAATAATTTTGTAACTGAGCTTGGTATTTAGTAATGCATAAAATACATATATATGTGTGATAATTATTATGATTTTCACTCTTGTTAATTATTATTACAATAATTAATTTTCTTTTTATATGTTGTGATATAGCCTTAACCCTAACCCTAACCCTATATATATATATATATATATATATATATATATATATATATATATATATATATATATATATATATATATATATATATATATATATATATATATATATATATATATATATATATAAATAAACTCCTATGAACTTAAGTTCATAATGAATAGTGGTGCACCAACTTTTTATCCACTCATCTTGTCTTGAGATTTGTGATTCACAAATCTCAAAGTGGCCTTTATATCTTTCACTGATCCCAAAGCAAGATGAGTGGTTAGAAAAGTTGGTGCACCACTATTCATTATGAACTTAAGTTCATAGGAGCCTTACTCTATATATATATATATATATATATATATATATATATATATATATATATATATATATATTATATTATATTATATTATATTTTGTTTTTTTTTTGAAAACCAAAACCCAACCCATTGCATTCCCCCTCTCAACTCATCACATTCTCTCTCTCTCTCTCTCTCTCTCTCTCTCTCTCTCTCTCTCTCTCTCTCTCTCTCTCTCTCTCTCTCTCTCTCTCTCTCTCTCTCTCTCTCTCTCTCTCTCTCTCTCTCTCTCTCTCTCTCTCTCTCTCTCTCTCTCTCTCTCTCTCTCTCTCTCTCTCTCTCTCTCTCTCTCTCTCTCTCTCTCTCTCTCTCTCTCTCTCTCTCTCTCTCTCTCTCTCTCTCTCTCTCTCTCTCTCTCTCTCTCTCTCTCTCTCTCTCTCTCTCTCTCTCTCTCTCTCTCTCTCTCTCTCTCTCTCTCTCTCTCTCTCTCTCTCTCTCTCTCTCTCTCTCTCTCTCTCTCTCTCTCTCTCTCTCTCTCTCTCTCTCTCTCTCTCTCTCTCTCTCTCTCTCTCTCTCTCTCTCTCTCTCTCTCTCTCTCTCTCTCTCTCTCTCTCTCTCTCTCTCTCTCTCTCTCTCTCTCTCTCTCTCTCTCTCTCTCTCTCTCTCTCTCTCTCTCTCTCTCTCTCTCTCTCTCTCTCTCTCTCTCTCTCTCTCTCTCTCTCTCTCTCTCTCTCTCTCTCTCTCTCTCTCTCTCTCTCTCTCTCTCTCTCTCTCTCTCTCTCTCTCTCTCTCTCTCTCTCTCTCTCTCTCTCTCTCTCTCTCTCTCTCTCTCTCTCTCTCTCTCTCTCTCTCTCTCTCTCTCTCTCTCTCTCTCTCTCTCTCTCTCTCTCTCTCTCTCTCTCTCTCTCTCTCTCTCTCTCTCTCTCTCTCTCTCTCTCTCTCTCTCTCTCTCTCTCTCTCTCTCTCTCTCTCTCTCTCTCTCTCTCTCTCTCTCTCTCTCTCTCTCTCTCTCTCTCTCTCTCTCTCTCTCTCTCTCTCTCTCTCTCTCTCTCTCTCTCTCTCTCTCTCTCTCTCTCTCTCTCTCTCTCTCTCTCTCTCTCTCTCTCTCTCTCTCTCTCTCTCTCTCTCTCTCTCTCTCTCTCTCTCTCTCTCTCTCTCTCTCTCTCTCTCTCTCTCTCTCTCTCTCTCTCTCTCTCTCTCTCTCTCTCTCTCTCTCTCTCTCTCTCTCTCTCTCTCTCTCTCTCTCTCTCTCTCTCTCTCTCTCTCTCTCTCTCTCTCTCTCTCTCTCTCTCTCTCTCTCTCTCTCTCTCTCTCTCTCTCTCTCTCTCTCTCTCTCTCTCTCTCTCTCTCTCTCTCTCTCTCTCTCTCTCTCTCTCTCTCTCTCTCTCTCTCTCTCTCTCTCTCTCTCTCTCTCTCTCTCTCTCTCTCTCTCTCTCTCTCTCTCTCTCTCTCTCTCTCTCTCTCTCTCTCTCTCTCTCTCTCTCTCTCTCTCTCTCTCTCTCTCTCTCTCTCTCTCTCTCTCTCTCTCTCTCTCTCTCTCTCTCTCTCTCTCTCTCTCTCTCTCTCTCTCTCTCTCTCTCTCTCTCTCTGTTATAACTTTTAGCTTATTTATGAATTATTGTGTGCATAGAATGATTATGAACTGTGTGGGATTGCACGATGATTGATTTTGTTGTTGTTAGCGTGGTTATGTGAGATATTATTGAAATAGGGAAAAATTCGTAATTATTTTATAAAATGAGTTTATTTTTGAAAAAGGATTTATCCGAAAATATTATTTATAATAATCGTGGAGGAAAATAATGTTTAAAAGGATTATTTTGTAAAAGGATTATTTTTGAATTATTTAATTATGACCATATAATAATGATTATAAAACGTGACATTTCATGTATGAAACGTACGTTATTTTCAGTTTCCTTTAACACTGTTATTAAGTTACATGTTATCTGGTTATCAATAATTTTTATGAGACGTTTCGAGATTTGAGTAGTGAGGTATTGATGATTTCGATTTTCATGTGTATTTAACTATTCATAGATATTGTTCACGCATACCGTATTTTATTCATAATTATTATTATTGTTTTATGGACGTTTTCATGCACCTGTTATGCTATTTTATGTTGCGTAGAGTCGGTCATATTTTCACTATCTTGTTGCATTGAGAACCGTTAGTGGTTCATGACTTAGGACTTGTGCGTCATGAACGAGACTTAGTGACATGTGTGAGTCGTGTTGACTATGATTAGGAGGTGAACCAGTGATCTGTTTGACCGTAACGTTAATTGGAATTACTCGAGACCTTGGGGTGGGAAAGTCTTGGTTCATGTGATCGGATATGGCTGTTGATGTATCTTCCAGACTCGCACCAGTGAATTCGTGTAGTCACTGGGGTTAGTTTGTAGGGCTAAAGTTTGAATTTGTGTAGTCACGTTAGTCAGTGTACTTGTGTATTCACCTGAGTCCTGCTTGTGTCCGGACAGGCCGGAATCAGTTTGCGTGTAGTCCTCTTGCCGATTTGTGTAGCGGCATTGGATGCACGTAGAGGATTTGTGAACAGTCAGTTATCCGGTGATATGAACTTTGACTCTGTGAGAGTTGTGATCCAGTGACCTGTTATAGGATGGCTAGATACGGACATCGAGTTGGGATATTTGATAGTTAGGGCACCTGGCTGTACGGACACCTAAGATGCACATGTCGATGCTTTATTTCCAGTTATATGTTCCATCCGTATATAGTTTGGGGTTATTATTTAGTTATTTACAATCTGAGACATATGGTATATACATGAGGGTTTCCTGGTTTGGATTATTTCGCTCGACATACTACGTCTCGTTTTGTAGATTTCTTAATATTAATATCACTCGGATCTTTACATGGATGGTTAATCGTATTGTTATACGTGGATCGTTCGCAGTTTCTGATTACTTGCATTCATTTGTATTATTATTATACTGCTATTGCTTGTGGGATCTTGCCGTGTGTTATACACGCTGATGTACTCTATTCTCTTGGTGTACGTTAGATATAGATGACGGACAGGTCCAGTATGGAGATGCACTTGGTAGGAGTTTTCTCGGAGGGCCTCTCCGGGCCGGAGTAGATCGGTGAAGCTTTGTTTTCTCTTTGTTTTCAGTAGCTTGATGAACCTTAGACTTCTTTCAGTATTTTCATTTTAACTCAGTTGATATTTATTTCATGATTCTCTAGTCTTAGCTACATGTATCGTATCAGACGTGTAGACTTATTTTATAGTCCTTGATGTTATTTTATTTGGTGATATGTACTTCCTGTTTTGGATTATTATTTTATTCTTACCGGCTGTGATTGGGGTCTGTGACTGTGATATACTTTTATGATTACTTGACGTTTGGCGTATTAGATTGAGAAGAAATATTTTTCTATTCGTATTTCTCCTCAACCTAATACGTCACGGGCTTGTTCGCGTCTCGTTTCCGTGTATTTTGGGAAGCGGGGAGTGACAGTACTCAAAGCCCTTGGTATTAGTTTTCATGAGTAAACCCAAGGCATAACGAAAAGCCCTTGAAGGCTGATCTTCACCAACCAGCCCAAAGTACTCAAAGCCCTTAGAATTGATCTTTATAAAGTAAAACCAAGGCATGCCAAAAAATCCTTGCAAGTCGGACTTTGTTGACTCGTCCAAGGTAAAGGCTTGGAACTTACAAGCCAATCAACGGCCGACTCGTTCGAAGGCAATCCTTCAGCAAATCAACTCAGGAATAAAGTTATAAATTGATTCTAACAAAATAAAGCCAATAGTACAAAATGAGCCTTTTTCATTAATAATTTGTGAAAATTTACAGGACTTTTTACAATGATTCAGCAACAAAAGAAAAATATTTACAATAAAAGAAAATTTAGAATGCATGAGCAGAAGCTGAGGTCCCAGGTCGGTCAGATGGTGGAGACAAGCTAGCCTCGTCTTAGGAATCTGCCTCGGCCGAGCCTTCATCTGACTCACCGTCTGCGTTCCAAGAAGACCGCTACTTCGAGGGGGATACTTGAACCAGTTGGGGTGGATTTTGTGCTCGGAGGGGAGTTGGGCCTTCAAGTCATCGAAGCCTGCCTTACTAGCAAGAGCAGGTTCAAGCTTTTTGAACAGACCAGTGTGGTACTTATCAATCACTTGATCCTCAAAGGCCTTCAACTACCAAAAGGTCAACTGCTCTTTGAGGTCTCAGATTTGATCGAGAAGAGAGTCACACTGCTACTTGGCCCTCTGAGCGGTCTGGGCAGTATCATTATGGAGAGAATCCTGGAAGGTCACCTCCTCATCTAACACTGCCTTCAGATTGCCCACCTCAATCTGAGCCTCTCGTGCTCAATCTTGAGAGACTTCTCTCTCCCTCTTCTCTGCCAAGACTTTCGACTCAAGGTACTTGATCCGCGCATCGACAGCCTCCAAGTCGTGGCGGGTCCGATCCAACTCTACCATCATAGCCTTCTTCTCCTTCTAGGTGGCTTCAAGGAGTGCACCTTGATGCAACAAACCCTTGGTGGCGGCCTTGACTTCCTCAGAGCGTCAGTTCAGCTCATGGTCCACTAGCTCTCGGTCTTTCTTGAGCTAGTCTAAGTCACTGGCCTCTGAGCGGCCAGGAACTCGGCCGACTCGCGAGCAGCCCTCTGAACCACCACCTCCTCCTAGAGCTTGACAAAGAGCTCGTGGGCTGACTCGAGCCTACTAAAAAGCTCGGTCTCCACAAGCAAACCTTGAACAAGGTAGTTCCGCAAAGTCTGATGAAGACCATAGTCGGGTACTCCATGCAACAAGACTTGATTGTTAGAAAGATAAATCTAATCTATTAGATGGGCCTGGTTGGCCATGGACTCCAGAACTAACCCTCTGGAATCAAGCTTGTGACTTAGTACAAAGACAAAGTCATCCACTGGGTCCCTGTCATGTCGGGACCTTGCCTTAGCCGACCCAATGAGGGTCGTCCTCATCTTCTTCTAGGGGTGTCCAAAAAGCCCGCGGCCCTAGCTTGGAACCCAGCTCGATTTTTTTCAGACCCAAACTCAGTCCACCCGGCCCGAGATGTGGGGGCATCAGAGGTCTAAGTGCATATATACATGTTTAATTTAAAAAATATAGTTAAATTTATGATTTTGAGATTCGAACTATGGTCAACTCAATGGGAGATTTAAAGTCTATCAAATAGCCAAACTAATTTGATGCTATGTTTGATGTGGTTTTGTTATTATAGTATATTTATATTATTATATGTATATATCTCTAAGTATATATAGTTGTATATACTTATTAGTATATTGTATATAAGTATATATAACATAGTTATAAGTATCATTATATATAAGTATATTATATCTAAGTATATATAATTATATCATATAAGTATATAAGTATACTTATATAAATATAATATAAGTATATAAAGAATACGTAGATATAAATAAGTATATTTATATGTTTATATACTTATAAGTGTATACTTTAAGTATATACCTATATACTACATAAGTATATATATTTATAACTATATACATATAAGTATTAATATATAAACTTAATACTTATATTATATAGTTATGAACATATATACTTATAAGTTACAAGTATATACTTAATAATTATATACTTATATATACTTATAGTAAATATATAAGTATATACATATATAAGTATATACATATATGTGAATATGTGATACTTGTATGTTGTATATATAACTATAGTAATATACTTATATGTAAATATATAATTATATACTTATAATACATACAAGTTAAATCTTTTTATAAAATTACTTAGTGATTTTTACAAAAATTAACAACAATTCAAAAATTTAATCCCAAAATCTAATTTGTATTGATTTTTGTTAAAAACACAACTTTTAATTCAAAATTTTAAAATTAAAAAATAAGAATCGGGTTGGCGGGACTCGAACCGGCCTGCTGTGACTCAGGGCACGGGTTCGAGTAGGGCTTTGAACAAGTATATATACTTAGATTATCCTGCCAATTAATTCTCTAGTTGATTATCCTAAGCACGATCATTTTAAGTACAAAAACTAAAAGGAAATTAAACTAGTTTAATTTAATCCTAGAAATCCTAAAAATTACT
Organism: Asparagus setaceus; assembly: GCA_012295165.1. Lineage (NCBI taxonomy): Eukaryota > Viridiplantae > Streptophyta > Magnoliopsida > Asparagales > Asparagaceae > Asparagus > Asparagus setaceus. Next base: position 55,259,058 of record CM022702.1, on the reverse strand, counting down.
ACTCATTCGACAAATTAAAAACAAGAAATTAAAACCTAAACTACAAAGCATGAAAGGAAATAAATCTAAACTACAAAGCAAAACAAATTGCAAGAAAATAAAAATCTACACTACAAAGCATAAAACAAAAATAAGAAATAAAAATCTAAACTATAAAGCATAAAACAATTTACACTATAAAGTATGAAAATAAGAAATTAAATCCTAAACATACAACACTAAAATAAGAAACTAAATGCAAGAAAATAAAAGAGGAAAAATAAAACTCTTATTGCAAGGGGTTGGCCCTTTGTGAAGTAAATTTTCATCATCAAAAGGGAAGGAGAAGAAAATTTAAAATAGAATTTTTTTATTATAAACTAAAGTTTACAATTTGAAAGGTCTTCTCAATTAAGAGTATCATTCCTCCAAATAGAGTTTTATAGATTTTCTACATATCTTTAACCATCACTCTCTGCCCTATTTATAGCCTAAAATAACCAATATTAGACCTTGGATCAATTTTAGGCTCTAAGAAATTAAAATTAGCCATTTATTGTATTCTATTGGACACTAATCGATTAGCTAATCTAATAGCTCTATTTACGGTTCTGCCACTATTTTATTGAAATGACCATATCTTGAGTTCTATAGCTTTGATTTGACTCAAACTTGATTCGTTGGATTCGTAATTGAAAGATAGACAATATTATATGATTCTCAACTAAATCAAACAAAATTATCCTACACACTTTCACTTGAAACACGTTGCAGCACCTCCAACGATTAACAATCGTGGTCATTTTGCACCGATTTTTTCGGGTTTTACTTAGGCTTTTCTTAGGCTTCATTGAGTTTCAATTGGGTTTAAGATATCCTCATTTGAACTCTTACCTTTTTTCTTTATTTTTTCTACAAAACAGGATAAAACATAATATTAATCATTTATTTGCATGCTTATTTGAAATATGTGCATGAAAATGCAATTAAACATGATAATCACAAAGACAAATTTGAGCGGAAGAGCTTAGATCCCTAGGATCTGCTGTCGATCCTCGTCAATCAAAGTTCCCTATCACAAAAACCCAGACGTGCAATCTTCACTGACGACAACGCATCATTCATAACTGCTTCCCCGAGTTCGAGTGAAAGGGGCCAATGTCGAGTGAAAGGGGCCAATGTTATACCCTAAAATTTATAAGTTTGATAAGCCCCTAAGAGTCAGTCATGTGTCAGTTGGATGAGTCGGATCATGTGACCAAAAGACTCAACCAAAATATAGACACAGCCCGATCAACTAGATCGATCCCTCTAACAAGTCCGAGTTTGAGTCAAAAGACGTCTTTAGGTCAAAATCCACTAGAGTAAGCTAAGTCCGAGTTGAAAGGCATCTTTAGGTTGGACTTCACTAGAGAATATTAATCCCAAGCAGGGAAAGGAATATTTGACAGCCTCTTTAGCACTGCTCGCATTAAATGCGGGGCTAGGCATTATGATGACTCCTCGGATGGCCCCATACTCCGTCACCAAGTTGCCATTGCATTAAATACATGACCAGATGTTATAATGACTCCTTGGACGTCGGCTAGACTCCGCCACCCTGTCGCTATCACATTAAATGCGACAAAAGTGGCTCCTCAGGTTCGCCCTGTTGATGTTGACACGTGTAAAGCGGCAGTTAAATGTCAACTTTGTCGGTTGGGTCGGATTACCAATTTACCCTCACACTCTCATATAAATAGATGCTACTTCCACCATTCTAAGTAGGGCTGAGCATTCGGTCGGTCGGCCGGGTTTCGACCACAAATTTGACAACCGAATTGCACCGACCCTCTAAATAAAACCGAACTGTACCGAAGTGATGCGGTTCGGCTCAGTGCGGTCGGTTGACCAACAAAAGCTGGGATGGTGATTACAACCAACAAAGCGTAGTTTTTGTGCCATGGCTGTAGATGCAAAAGAGAAAAAAAACTGAAGAGAATGAAAACTGAGATTTTTATTTGCAACTAGCAAACCATAGTTTCATGCGTTTGGTAATCTTGTAGAAGAAGAACAGTGAACAACTTTATTTTAATATCCAAAGTGATCACTTTGGTGGGTGACAGCTAGCAGGCACTTTTAATTTGGAATGAGAACATATGCATGGCAGCATGGGTTCATGCGTTGGGACCCACTGAGAATGAGAGAGAGGTGTTGGGTCATTTTAACGGGTTCATGTTAGTGGGTGTTTGGAATTGGAACAATTTCCAACGAGTACCTGGACGCATTCTACAATAGTTCGGTCGGTTCGGTGATATGGGTTGAATTTTTTCTAAACCCGACCCGAACCGTATTTCTTTGTAAAACCGAACTGAACCGTCCAAAGTCGGACGGTTCGATCGGTTTAATCGGTTTAAACTGAAGTTTGCTCAGCCCTAATTCTAAGGTCTGGATGATCTAAACCCTGAACTAGATTCTGTATTTATCTTCATACTATTTTTATCATTCCTGATTTGAGCGTTGGAGGACACGTCGGGGAAAATCTCCTCCAGGACCCCTAACGTCTATTATACGTATAGGGATTTGCTTCTCAAAATTTATCAGCCATCAGAGAAGATCAATGACTCCTAATCTTCTGGTAATATTACCCTCCTCGCAAATTAACTTTCAGACATAAACACCCTCCCTTAGGGACACCATTTTATCCAAGTGGAAACTATTATTATGTAGGACAAATTTTCATTGTAGACTCTTTTAGGAATTTAATTACAAAAAATGACCTATTTCATATTTAATTACAAATTTCGACCTGGTTCAAACATGTAAGAGTATGCAAATATGTAGTCATAACTTATTATGGCATCAAATATCACTAGTTCAAGTCTTAACATAATCAAACACAAAAGATCTTTTCTCTTGTGTGAAATAGGCGTGCCTAGAGTACCTAATGTGATAATAAGATAAGAAGAATGTTGTACTACAATATGAGTTTGGTTAAAGTATTTTCTAATATAAACTTATGGGTTGAAGTTATTAAAGTGGCATTATGTATTTAATAATATATATTACTAATGATGCAATTATGTGCTTTTTCCAAATATGAAAACTTGTAGGGATAGTTGTATTTTTTTTAATTATTACTTAGACTAGCGTTTATCCCCTTGTATCTCGGGTGAGCCGATACATCTAGGTTGCATTTGCTAATGAGCAAAAATCCAGTGCGTCCGTGCAGTTCCTGCTGGACCAATTTGTCTGTTGTTGGTATGAATTAGTTTAAAATTTATAATTATCATAAAGGGTTAAGATTTATTTCCTTTAAAAGTTTATGTAGTGCTAATGATTATTACGACAAGCATAGATAGTTTGGACTATAAACGAAATAATAAATCTTGTATAAACTGCATTTAAAAGATTTATTAAATGAGAATAATATACAAAAGATATCTTACATGATTTATTTTATAAAAATCAAACTTTTGAACATATATCTGTAAAAAGATATATCAAATTTCATTCATGTTTCTCCAGAAGTTACATACAAAAGTTATAAAATTTTGAAATCACAATTTATGATGATTTGGAATTTATTGATGTGAATTTAAAGTTGAATCCCACTCCAAGTATGATCCTATATGTTGCATAAACAAAAATAAATACAAAATGAAATTAAATAAACTGAAGCATTCCTGTGATCAATAAGAAGAAGTTTTACCAATGTAAGTTTGGTTAATGTCTTTTCTAATATAAACTTATACATTGAAGTTATTAAAGAGGGATTATATATTTGATTCTATCGATTACTACCAATGCAATATATACTTTTTCAAAATATGAAAACTTGTTAAGGTTGTTATAATTTTTAATTACTAGATTTTATGCACGTGCATTGCACGTGGTTAAATATCATGATTAATTATTTTGGTTTATTTCTTACTAAAATTTGTTCCTCGGTTACATTTTGATAGTTTTGCTCACTTATGTCTCTAAACTTTAGCATTATGATTATTTATTTTCTTTGATGTTTGTTTGAATAAGCTACACCCAATTTAAATTTTCATGTTGATAATTAAATTGTCGTGAAACAAATGTAATCCAAGCCAATTTAAATTTTCATGGTATTTGGACCGACATGAAACAAAGCTTGACTTGAGAAAGTATAGTGCTGTAAAAGTAAAAATACTTGAAAAAATAGCATTATAAAAGGAAGATGAATAATAAAACCAATAAACCAAGATGATTGATTTAAAGTGAGCGAAAATGACAAAAAGAGTTTATAAACAAAATCATAAACTAAAGATTAATGATAACTCTAGTACACTTTTATATGATAAAAGCATCCACATAAACATATAAAAGTACTTAAAAGTTTATGAAAATCTCTTATAAAGATTCCTAATTTTACTCAAAAATTAAATTATTCTATAATTCGAAAACATTGTCTTTTATTCTTTTTGTTTTATTTTTTTTATTGAACCAAGATCAATCATTCTTCATCTTTATCTTTTTCCTGGGCAATTCTAGAGTAGCGTGTTCATCGTCTACATCGATTGTGATATCAGGCTGGAGCTGAATTTCTTGTATTGTTATCTTTCTATGAGCTCATTCATCTTTTATCTTCTCGTCTAACTTCACAAGGAAGTTGAATGTATTTTCGATGTTCAATTCAAACTTCTAAAAATACAGACTTTGATTTTTTTTCTATTTCAATGAGAACAAATGTTAATTTCATATATATGAATTTTTTTTATTTTAATTTATTACTTAAATAAGGTTAGGTGTTGCCTCTTTTTTCTCTGCAATGAAGTCTTCTGCTGTGCATCGAATAAGAGTTTCTGCTGCGTCAATAGTATTACATTTGCTCTGTCTGTGTCATTTTCCACGAGAATTTGAATTAAATATCTGTATTTTTTATTGTCAATTTGCTTTAGATTATAATGTTAATATTTAATTTTGATATATTTATTTCATGATGAAAGGATATTACTTAACATTGTACTACGTCATCGGCGATTCTACAACATTTATCACTTAGACACTCATTATTAGCATCTCTGTCCACCTTCTTGTTGTAGCCTTTGCAATTGTAGAAGCATGCTCAACTCTATTGTAAATTGTAGTTATCTTTACCTTAAAGGTGCAATAGCGTGTTTGTATATTGGTAAATTATTATTAGGTTTAATTGTATGAATTTTAGAATAGGTTTTCGAAGATCATACCTCTTTTGAATATTGTGATGGTTGCATATATCAATAATTTGAATTTCTGTTATATTTATAAAGAACCTTAATGGAGATGCTTTTGTCTTGGCAGCTTATTCTGAATGAGCCCTGCATATTAGCTTTAAAATGTAATATTTTTTTTGTGTTATATGGATATTTATTTGGTTTACTTACTATTCTCTTAATGGATATTTACTTGGTTTACTATTTTTTTTATTGTGTTATATGGATATTTTATTGTGTTATATGGAGTTGCCTCTTATTCAGTAAGTTGTATCTTTGGGTTGATATATATTATTGACATAAGTTATGATGACATGCATATCTCCTCTACAAATTTAACACGATATAAGGTGAATTTTATATTTAATGGCCTTTAATAAAAATTTTAGTAATGAGATATGTTACATTCATATTTAGAGATCTTGAAATCTAATAGTGTTATTCATCATTATCTTTGATTGTGTCTTCAAGAATTAATCATTCGTTATTAATCATATCCCCAAATAAAGTCACATGCAGGGTCATGACACTATATAGGAAAAAGAAAAAGAGCAATTTTATATGTTTTGCTTACGCAGAGTCATGACATACTAATTTTCTTGTATCTTCCATAAAGAATATTTTTTAATTGGAACAAAGTCCATATGTTCTTCAAGGAAACTCATCGGTGCTTCTTTGATACATATGTTTTATTTTAATATCAATTGAAGTGATTCATGGACGCTCAATTTTGGATTTATTTCCTTCATTTTTCATTTGAAATGGAAAATTTTTTATTCTTTTAAAGGATATCTCGAACTTTTGATAGTCACTCTATAGAAAAATATTTATATTTTTACTCTATAAATATTATTAACATCGAAATTAATGCTTATAAATTATAGTCGGTTAATGCTAAGCTATTATATTATAGTCTTTTATCGCTTTATGTGTTTTAGTCTTCAATCAATTAATGGTAAATTTATACAGTGGCGTTAAGTTTTAATCTATAATATATTTTAAAAATTTTATTCATTAACTGGATGTTTTAATCTCATGTTATTATTAGTTTTACCAAAGATCAACTTAGACTTCTTTTAGATTCTCAAAAGGATAGTAAACCATAAATTGGAAGTTAAATTTTATATATCTTAATAAAATAATATTAAACATTTACTCTTATTTTATGATTAGGATAGATTAATATTTCATATATTTTATTAATCTTATTTTTTAAATTGTTGAGCTATAGATAGTTCACATGGTATTAGGATAGGATATAGTTATGATTATAATAGATTAATAATATTCAAAATAGTGAAGGGTAATATTGATCATGAAAAGATTTTCTAGAACTCGCTTTAAAGTGAGTATGATATGATATGATATGATATGATATGATATGATTAAATATATGATGACATCACTTTTCAAAAATTCTGGATTAAATCATTTTAATGGACTAAATAGTCCGGCATAATCCCCTCCAAAATTTTAAATAAAAAACTCTATTATTTTATTTTTAATGGATAAAGGATTATTATTATGTAACACTGCTTAGTCCAAACACAGACTAGATGTACATCCTAAGCCTCCACCGCTGATCTCCGGCCACGGCCGTTGTCTAAAACCCTTAAAAAAAAGGGAAAAAAAACCGCCCTTTTCCCCCAAATCCCTGCAATTTCCCCAAAATCTCAACTCTCTCTCTCTCTCTCTCGCTCTCGCCATGGGGACCTCAGTTCAAGTCACTCCTCTCTCCGGCGTCTACAACGAGAACCCCCTCTGCTATCTCCTCTCCATCGACGGCTTCAACTTCCTAATGGACTGCGGCTGGAACGATCAGTTCGATGTCAATCTCCTCCAACCCCTCTCCAGGTTCAAATCCCTCGCTTAAATTTGAGTTTTTGATCGAAACCCTAGAACCAATTTCGTCCAATTTGCAGGGTGGCCTCGAAGATCGATGCGGTTCTGATATCACATTCAGATATACTTCATGTTGGGGCTCTGCCGTATGCGATGAAGAAGCTGGGGCTGTCTGCGCCCGTGTATTCGACGGACCCGGTGTGTAGCCTTGGGCAGCTGACGATGTATGATTACTATGCCGCTCGCAGGGTAAGTTTCATTATTTCATCTGCATTGGGTCGAAGCTCGTTTGGAAAATGTAGGAATAGCTTGTTACCCGTGCAATGCATGGGAATTCGAGAGAGATGGTTGGGGGTTTATGGGTTTGGGGACGAGAGAAGAGGAGAAAAGGGAAGGTGGAGTGACATGTTAATAGAACAGTTGATGAAATTGGATGCTATTGATGTAGATATGATGCTGCAATTGTTTTTATAGTAATAATAATGAATGAATAGAGAATAAGTCATTCGTGCAACCACTCGCAGTTGTTTTAGTATATGGCAGTAGATTTCCGTGATTTTGGGTATCGAATTGTATGTGAAAAGAGATTATGGGTTAGAGCAGCATTTCGGGCAAGTATAAACTTCAACAATTTGAGTAACGTAGTGTCAGAAGTTAATTCATTTCTAGACCAACTAAAACCCGCCTGGATTGTGACTGAATAGAAGTAGCAATAATGCTATTTTATAGTGGGGGTTGGATTGGATCAGAAACTGTGAAGAATCCAAACAAACTTGTAACTTAGTCCTCGAGATTAGTTGCCCAACTAAGGTAGCTCCATTGTGGATAAGACGATTGAATGATGGATGATAGCTATTATAGATGAAATTATCTAAAGGCTTGAGGAATGGTTCAAAATCTAACCTTGCAAAGTATATTATTTAGTTACTGTGTTATGACAATTCAACTGTTACAATTTGTCTACATCATCTTCAGAAGTCCAGATGACTTATAATGTGGAAAAAGGAATTCCTATAGGAGCCACATAATTGCTCTGTCGACTTTCGTCTCATTTTTTTTCACTACGTGATATTTGTTTGCACCTTTTATGCGAATATATTTATCCTTTCAAGTCATTAATAAACTTATGCTGCTGCTGCGCTTGTTTTGTATCATTATTCTTGTATTGACATATTTGTTTCTGTATTTAACATGTATTACTTGTATTGACATATTTGTTTCTGTATTTAATATGTTTTTCTATCATTATTCTTGTATTGACATATTTGTTTCTGTATTTGATATGTATTTCTTGCTTAATATTGCAGCAAGTTTCAGATTTCGACTTATTCACCATGGACGATATTGATTCTGCCTTCCAAAACATTACGAGGCTGAGATACTCCCAAAACCATCATCTCTCTGGTTGGTAGAATCATAATCATTGCTGGATTTCACTGTGATAAATGCTTGATGTTTCAGTGCTTTATTTCATATCATGTAACAGATAAAGGAGAGGGAATCGTCATAGCTCCTCATGTCGCAGGCCATCTTCTGGGAGGTACTGTCTGGAAGATAACAAAAGATGGAGAAGATGTTGTGTATGCTGTTGACTTCAACCATCGGAAAGAACGGTTAAGTACCATTTAAACGAAGATTTATATTCTTATTTAATGATCATAAGGTTGTACTCACTAAATTGGTTTATCAGGCACTTGAATGGAACTGTCCTCGAATCTTTTGTCCGGCCTGCTGTTCTGATAACAGATGCTTACAATGCTTTAAACAATCAAGTTTACAAACGTCAAAGGGACCAAGAGTTTCTTGGTAGTTCTCTATTGCCTTCTAAATTTTATGCCTTAGTTATACTATGTTGTTGTGTTCTTCTCTGAATTCCTTATCTTTTGTGTTTCAGCTTGTTGACTTTGTTTTGGAGATAAGTTAATTGTTTAAACAATAGCTCTCTATTGTTTAATTACATAGCTGCCACTTGAAATTTTTGCATTTGTAATAACTATATGCTTTATTTAATTTGACCGATCTATCGCACATGGTGGAGTCTTCCTTAAATCTTCTTAATTAACTTTGTCGAGTATTTTGACTCTCAGAAATTGATTTCAATTATTGAGACTGAGTTTTTGTATTAAACCTTCCTAATTATATTTAGACTTCAGCAGAGATATTATGCCTGTTGCCTCTTTACTGAAACCATACAAGAAAACTCTCCTCCCATGAACGTAATTTTCCATCCAAAATCTTGTGGAATTAGAAGGGCTGGTGATCATTTTTCACATCCATATTAATCATTATGTACTTCCAATTTATAGAGAATGTTAGCTTCAAGTATTGTTGTATTACATTCAGTTCGGATTCAACTCTATTTCCTTCAAAAGGCTTCTATATGATTTTGATGCATGTGATAAATCTAAATAGATACTTATTGCACCCTTTGCTTGTTTTTATCTTGTTAAAAATGAACTTTAGGTGCTGCAGACTGTTAACATGTAAGCATTTTTCTTACAGATGTAATACTGAAGGCTTTGAGGGCAGATGGAAATGTATTGCTTCCTGTTGATACAGCCGGAAGAGCCCTGGAACTTATATTGCTACTGGAACAGGTTATTTTGTTAATAATTTGTATTCTGTGCTTCTAGCTATGCAATTCTAGGAATCTAAAAATTTTGGTTGTTACAGTATTGGGCACAGGAACGTTTGACTTACCCAATCTTTTTTCTGACAAATGTGTCCTCAAGCACCATTAAGTATGTCATGAGTTCTCTTGAGTGGATGAGTGACTCTATTGCAAATTCTTTTGAGCATTCACGTAACAATGTTTTTCAATTGAGGTAAGTTTCTTGTTTGTCTCATTTGTTATGCTTTGCATAAAAAAAATCATTGTTTTAGTTTTTTTATTGGTCTTACCATGTTATTTAATTTCATTCATACACTGTGTTCCTGTGATGTAATTGTTTTGGCCTGTGATCAGAGCGTTACTGCAAACAGCATTAAAGCAAGACAGAATGAACTTTAAGAAAAGATCTGCATGCATATAGATCACTTCTCCATTGTATCGGATAATCTGCCATCTCTTTAGTCCTTGTGGCACTATCTAAATAAAAACTCCATACAAACAAGTTCTTGTAATTTATGTTGCTTTCTCATGATGCTCACGAGCATTATTCTAGTTCATTCTCTTAGGTGGTTTTAACAAGAATTAATCCTTTAGTGTAAGCATTATGATACATCAAACATGTCTAGATAAGTTCTGAATGTAGATGAGCAGTCATTTCATTTAAAGTATCAGGAAACCAAATGCTTTGAGAAGCCATGCTTGTAGAAGGACCTAATAAAGTTAATTTCCAACCCTTGGGAAGAGCTTAAAGGCATCTAGATTTGCTTCAGTTTTTTTTTTTTTTGAACTTTGCAGTGATGAAAATATAAAGTAGGAAGGGTTTATATGCTTTGGACTGATTGTATTTGTATGATACTTCATGCATGTCTAGGTTGAATATTTAATGCAGTTGCTACTAGTATCAAATATATTCGTTGGGTAAAGATTTTATTGATTCATGTTATTCCATGGGATCGATATTTTATCCAAAAATGCAATGGATAGTTAGGATTCCGTCTACCTGTTACTGCAAACATCAACGAATTACAATCATTTGAAGAGCAGATATGACTGTTTTCTTTATTATTTTCTGAAACAGTTCTGCCAAGATATTGGTACCAAACTATTCCTAAAGACTTTCTGACTTTCTAGGTCTCTCCCGCATTTTAGAATTTGACCCTTGGCAATATTTCCTGAATGCTAAACTAGTTAAACTAGTTATATGCTTTTGGCGTATAGATGGGTTCTTGAACATTAGATTTAAGATTGATAAGGTGATTTCTTGTAATACTTAGACATGCTATCTGCAGCATAGTTCTGTACGCACATTAAGGAGGAGGATTTGTGCTTCTATCAGTAAGGATGTTTACAGTTTGTTGGTGACAAGTGACAACCATTTTGGTCTTTCTTTCTTTCTTTCTTCTTCCTCTTTTTTTTTTTTTTTTTGCATACCTTCGACTTATTACTCTTTGTTCATGTACCCATTCTATTTTGTAGTATTTAGAATATGGGGAAATGGCATCTATATTCCAGGTGATAGGATAATATAAATAGCTCATTTTATAATTCTTGACAGGATATCCGCAAGGCTATTGTCCTTTCCTTTTATGTGTTCTATTTGCACTTTATAATTTTTATTGACTAATTTGTCAAGAAATTGTAACCACCTCCGTTGTCCTATCTTCTTTGTGTTTTTATTATTATAAAATTTTACGATCGCTTCACAATCTGTTCTTAATGTTATATCGGGTTTGTTTAGTATGAATAAGCGAAAATTATCTAATCCATAGCAAACAGCTAGGATTTCTTGATCTATACTACTAGTGATATTCCTTTCCCGATATTGTCCTGATGCATATCTACTTAATCGTTCTTCAGCTTTTGGTGCATATTTATGGGGCTTTGTCTTTAACACTGCTCCCCATCCATCCTCACATCCATCTGTTTCGATAATGATATAATCGGAGTCTAAGGGTAACTTAAGCTCTGGAAGTCCTTGTACTGATTCTTTAATTTTTTCTATTTGTTTTAAGTCCTCTATATTGAAAGTTTTTATTCCATTACTGCCTATTTTACTATATAAGGGTCCCATCAATTTTCCTATATTTTTAATGAATGGTCTTGCATAATTCACTAATCCTAAAAAACGTTGCAAATCTTTTATAGTTTTTATTTCAGGATAGGTTAATACTTTTGTAGCTATATGTGGTTGTAATTTAATCATGCCTTGCCCTAGTTCTACCCCTAAAAATTCAATGTTTTTTCTAAAAAACTGGACTTTTTTGGTACTAACTACTATACCATTATTTTCAATTCTGATAGTACTATTTTTAAGTGTCTTATGTGTTCATCTTTATTTTTACTATGGACCGGAACATCATCTATATAGACACTAGTGAAATTCTTATATTTATGAAAAATTGTATCCATTTTCCTTTGGAATATACTTGGAGCATTTTTTAGTCCAAACGGCATGACTAGCCATTCGAAATGACCTAAAGGACAGGTAAATACTGTTCATGGTATACTATCTGGATGCGTTCTTATTTGCCAAAAGCCAGATTTGCAATCAAATTTGCTAAACATATAATGCTTTTGGATTCCATTAAGCAATTCACTTTTGTCTGGAATGTTATATCCATCATCTATTGTATTATCATTTAATCTTCTGTAGTCTATGACCATTCTTGATTTTCCCCTTACTTGTTCGCTATGTTTATTGACTATAAACGCTGGACTCCTATGAGGGCTAGTACTCCTCCTTATTACTTTTATTTTTAATAGTTCATCAATATGCATTTCAAATTCTTTAATGTTTTCATTTGTTGCATCTATTTTCTTAGATATTATTCGAAAGTTATCATCTTTTAGGGTTAGTTTGCATTCTATTTTGTTTTTATTCCAATATTTTTGTGGTTCTTCACCAAAAATTCCATCCCTTTCTAACCGACTTATTATGGTGTCTATTTCATCTATCCCGGATTCCAATAGGTCTGTGATCTGGGCGTAGTTTATTATTGATTCTGGGTAATCTCCTAAGTCAGTATCTTCTACGTCTATGGTTTCATGGTTTTGGTCGTAATGATCACATGTACAATTATTTTGATTCTCGCAATCGTACTTTTGTCTGTCCTCCTTAATTTGGGGTACAAATGGTATTTGGGGTGTCATTAGTATATTTAATCCTTTTGCTGTGATTACCATGCCATAATACCAATTTAAAAATAAATTGAGGCCAATGACAAATTCGATTTTACTTAATGTCATGTTCCGCAGACATATGACAACCGGAAGACTTATGGGATAGCAATGGAAGTAGACATGAGTAATAATAAAGGAATATTTTATTGTAGCCCAGATTTTTTAATAAGCGTTAAAGATTTACACTACATTGAAATAGGACTACAGGCAAAAGGATATGAAGATTTTAGGGGACAATCAAATATACTGCTGAATATTGGTTATTTAGGAAAACTGACAGATAATAGTACAACAAATTATAAACTTGATACCAATAGTATAATAGAAACAATGAAAACAAAAGGAATTCAGATGATTGGACCATGGCAATAGACCCTATGCTATTGGGAGGACTAGATTGGGATTTGTTTTTTTGCATATTGTAGATTCCTGCCTTTGTAGGATCGATCTTTTTGAATTTTGTCTTTTTTAGCTCTCATAATGTACTTAATGTTTGCTTGAAACTATAGTGCATGTATATCTTTTATGCTGATTTCTGCAGATAAAATCCTTTCTGAAATCAAAGTGAATATATTGTTTGATCGGTGAAGTTCTGATATGGTGATTATGTTCTTAAAAGGATCTTCAGATAAATTCTTCTAGCTATTCATCTATTCTGCCAATTGCAGGCATGTAGATCTTAAAATCAACAAGAGTGATCTTGAGAAATCACCTGAAGGTCCAAAGGTTTGTATTTTTTTATTTCCTTGTTGTTTCAAGTTTCTGAACTACCAGCTTTTTTTGTGCCATAAATTAGGAAAGATTACTGCACCTCATGTAGGTGGTTCTAGCATCAATGGCCAGTCTGGAGGTCGGATCCTCTCATGATTTATTTGTGGAATGGGCGACAGAAGCAAAGAATTTGGTTTTGTTTACCGAAAAAGGCCAGGTAACAGATTATGTAACACCTCTACCCAATTTTCTTTTATATATTTTTAACTGATGCAGAGAATATTTAGGAAAGAGCTAATTACTTTTTTTTTAAATAGTATCTTCATTTTAGACAATGCCAAACAAAATACTTGTTCAAAGCTTATTCTTTTTTAAGTTTAGATGTGAGTATATTAGCTGCTGGTAAGATTTGTAGATTCCGTGCACAATAGAATCTTATTTTTTGTTGCTTCTAGTGGAGCATAGATCATTTTGCTTAGGTTGTATCCAATATTTTCACTTTTTTGATAAATCCATAGTGATGATATTATAGTTTGGGACGTTGGCTCGTATGCTTCAAGTGGATCCACCCCCAAAAGCTGTGAAAGTTACAATGAGTAAAAGGATCCCTTTAGTTGGGGATGAGTTAAAAGCCTATGAAGAGGAACAAGAACGAATCAAGCAAGAAGAAGTTCTAAAAGTCACCCTTAATAAGGAGGAAGAACTAAAAGCATCTCATGGGGATGCTAATGTAGGTGACCCCATGGTGATTGATGCTACCTCGTCTCAAACTGCAACCGATGGTATGGTTATTCCTTTCTGAAATACTTTATGCTCAAAGTCAGATACATAGATCAGAGATAATATGGTCACATTTTTATATTGATTCAAGTAAACATTACAAGTATGATGCCCGTGCTCGCGTGGATTATTTTGATTTCTTTGGTTTATATATGAATATCAGATGATTGATTATATTTCTTTGTAGATTATAACTTATAGATCACCTATTTACTGAGACATTAATTTCTTATGAAGGAAGAGACAATGAGTACCTCTTTTGCTATGTTATGAGAAAAAGTGAACAAAGATTCTTTATCAGTTAAAGTAGATAATTTGAGCAGTAGGGTTTTTCATAGATAAATTAAAATCTTAATTTTGAAATTGAAAATTAGATAACTTAACTATCAATCCTTCCTTTATAAATCTATATAAAAATGTGCTATTTTTATTAATAAAAAAACATGATATAAGTTGATATTTGATATTTTGTAGAAAGATATTTAACTGGAAAAGAACATATGCAATGTTTGGTTCCCTGTAGGAAAGGGACTGGGATTTCAAACTCTCGAGATTTCAATCAAGTCTTATGTTTGGTTCGCATGGGATTGGGACACGGGTGGAGTTATGACTCCTCTAATCTCCAAAATGAGAAGTAGGAAGTTTCACTATCCCCTAGTATTAGGCACATGAGACTTCCCATGGCCATTAAACCATCCAACCTTATGACTTCCCCACACTAATGATATATTATACTATTATAATATAATATGTTGATTAGGTGGCCGTTTGTAATTTTAGAAAAGGCGCTGTTTGTAAATTTTGAATCTTTCAGTGCAATGTTTGTGGTTTTGAAGCTGTTAGGGGGCTGTTTGTAATTTTTCAAAAATTTGAGGGTTTTCATAATTTTTATAACTTTCAAGGGCGTGGTTGTAATGTTTTCAGGTTGCTATTTTGTAAAATTTTTACGGGATTATATGCAATTTTCAAAACTTTGTGGGAGATTTTTGTAAGTTCCTTGGGGGTGTTTGTAATTTTTGAAACTTTCATTAGGTTTTTGGTAAAATTTCAGGGAGTTGTTCGTAATATTTCGAAATTTTCAGTAGGATGTTTGATATTTTTGCAAGGTCCATGGGGATAGTTTTAAAATTTTCAAAGGACTGTTCGTAAACTTTTCAAGGGGATAGTTGTAGTTTTTGAAACTTTCAAGGGCTGGTTGTAAAAATTTCAGGGGGTTGTTTGTAAAATTTCAAGGGGACTATTTATATTTTTGAACTTTTAGAGGCTTTTGTAATTTTCAGGTTTTCTATGGATTGTTTGTAATATTTGGATTTTAAAGGGGGAAGTTCGTAATGTTCTGAATTTTATGATGCTATTTGTAGTTTTAATTTTTAGGGTTTATTTGTAAATTTTGAATCTTAAGGAGTTTTTCTGTAGTTTTTCTGATTTTTCACAGGCCTATTTGGAATTTTTCATTTTTGAAGAGACTGTAAATTTTTTTATCTCAGGGGTTACTTGTAATTTTAGATTTTCAAGGGGTTATTTGTATTTTTATTTTGAAGGGGATTGCTGATAATTTTCTCATCTCAAAAATTGTTTTATATGTAAAGGAGGGCTTTGATTATTAGAATTATCTAATTATGGATAATTTTAATTTGATGAGATCTTAGGTGAAGATAGGATTAGAAAGGAGGGTTTTGATTATTCAATTTTCTAATTATGGATAGCTTTAATTTGATGAGGATTCTTAGGTGAAGATATCATTAGATGTCCACATGTCAATTTCTGATAGGATATCTAATAGGATAGATGGACATGTGGCAATTTTTCCACTGATGACATGTTTTTGTGCCTTTAGAGCAGCTCATCAAATTCTCTTTATATATAAAGGAGGGATATTATGTTATTGAGCTATTCTTTTACCATATACAGCGTGTTAACCATCATAATTTGGAAAATATTTGGGAAGTGGCAGTTCACTGATGGCAACGAAGTTCAGCTGGTCATAGTCTTCTGCTGGCTATGTTAATGAAGATTTGGGCATGCTAATGTGGTCAATGGTTGTGATAATTCATCATGGGAGTGGATATTTATTTATTTATTATTTTGTTGGGGTTGGGGGGTGGTGGTGGTAAGCTTGCGTTCTTGATGGACTGATATCATTGCCCAGCAAGGATCAAACACCTTTTGTGCGTATTATAATTTCTTTTGGCAGAAGAGTGTAGCTCACTGGCTATAGACATAGAGAGGGAGGTGAAAGGGGGTAGTAGTAAGGAGTGATAGACATTGTTCGCTTAAGAGAATACCTTGACAATATAGATCTTTTTCATGCACATTGTGTTTTGGGTTAGGTAAGCTGGCCGCGTCAGAGAAATGCAAGTGGTGTGAAAGAGTGAGCGTCACATGTAAGGGGTAGAAGAGCACAATTAGGCAGTGCAACAAGAGAGGTATGGCGGTGAGGGTTGGGATTAGGGAGTATAGATGCAAGCATAAGCTCACTGTAAGGAGAGGAGGTAGTAGCGGAAGTAAAGGTCGGTGATAAGTTGATAACGGGAAATAGAAGTTGGAAACTAATGGGGCATGGAGATTTCTTCTCATTGTAATGAGAGGAGGTAGTAGCAGAAGTAATGGTCGCTGGTAACGGGAAATAGAAGTTGGAAACTAATGGGGCATGGACTTTCATTAAGTAAATGAGAGGTTTCTTGCTTGTATGAATGGCATTTAATTTTTTTAGCACATCTGATATGATTATTGTCTATTTAGATTCCTGATGAAATTCTTATCAGTTGTCCATGATATAATAGCATCATTTATTTTTAAACTAACTTGAATAAGCATCGCTTGTCTTTCTTATTGACTTTTTGTTGGTTCAAATTCTCTGCATCTCTGTGTTGATTACGAGGATCTTACGTGCCATTCTCATATGTTATGCCTTTCAGTGGCTACCTCACGCTTTGGTGGAAATCGGGACATTCTCATTGATGGGTTCATTCCTTCAGCAACCAGCGTTGCTCCGATGTTTCCATTTTACGAAAACTCTGCTGAATGGGATGATTATGGTGAGATTATCAATCCTGATGACTACACAACTAAGGATGAAGACATGGATCAGCCATCTGCACAAGTAAGTCTGCTCATAATACATGAATGCATATGAATTTACGTTACTATATTATGTATAAGATGAACATGTTAAAATGGACAGAACCTCTAACTTCTTATATTCTTAGTTTGTCCAACACTGTAATGTTCTTGTAATCCTGATTATCAGTTTTGTTATCAACACCATGCCTTGTAAATAAGCTATGCCCTTTCTATTTTAGTATGCAAGGAAAATGGTATGAGTTTTGGGGGTTAGACACAGGATGGGGTGCTGATAAACAGGTTGTTTTCTTTTTGGGTTTTGGGGGTGGGGATGGGGTGTATGGGGACTGTAGTTAGACCCAACAGGATGCAAGGAAAATAGAATAGGTCTTGATGATTAGACATCAGGATGGCGAAGCTAATAAATTTGTTGTTTTGTGCTTTTCTTTTTTTCTTTGTTCGTTTTTTTTTTTTTGGTATATGTATCTATGAACGCATCCATCTAAATTGATGTCCTTACTCTTAGGGCATGATTCTATTAGATGATTTTTCTTTGCTGTTATATCCTCAACAACAAATATATTGCGAGTCACATGTTGGTGCCTGCAACTTACATAGCACTTATTTTGTTTCATCCTGTCACTCGAGTCACCTGTCTTTTGGGACTAGTACACCAAATACCTCTTCTCATTAACATATGTTTGCATCTTACGTGTTACATTAATTAGTCATCTGACACTTGAATTATGTGTTCAATATCATTGGAGGTGGCATTGATCCAAGTTCAGATTGAGCTAGACAAAGCCAGTATTTTAGGTCAAACATTTAGAGTTACATATGACACCAGAAGTTCGGGATAAAGCATATGCTGCTGTATTCGCATTTATATTAATTTAATTAGGCCAACAATAAGCCATCAACTGAGGGTATGGTCCTCAAACCAGCTGGATAGAAGGAAAGCATTAACATATGGAGTTAAACTATGTTATTTTTTCTTTTGTCACAATTAGCTCCGACATAAGACAAGGATCACTTTACTGGTTAGGTTATCTGTGAAACATCTATATTATATTTTAATGAATCAGAACAGAAGTCCTATCACGAATGGTGCACATGAAATATTTAAGTCATCAACAGAAAGATAGGATTCATGTATATAGTAGAGCTCTGTTGTTATTGTCTTTGTTACAATTAGTTCCGACATGAAACAAGGGTGATTTTGTGGTTAGGTTATGTCAATAAATGTATCTTGTACTTTAATGAATTAGAACTGTGTCCTATCACAAATGATGAACATGATGGCAATGCCAACTTTTTCTTCAGTGAACTGTTATAAGACCATTATGCATGGTGCATCAATCAGTGCACTATTAGTTTACCTAATATGAGGTTTTAGCATGTAACTACGTCGACATAAGTAACCTTTTTCTATAGACGACATATGTGTCTTGGTCTCAGGCATGAGGAACGGAACAATTGTTTGTTGCTTGCTAGCTTGTTAAGTGATAATGTTTAAATGGTTTTCCTTGCAACCCATATAAAGTTTTATCTGCATGTTCAATAGCTATAAGCCTATAAATCCAATTCCATTGTGTGTTCTAATTTTATAGATTTCTTCTTTCATCTCTTTCCAGGGTGTAGGAGGTGATCTGGCTGGTAAACTTGATGAAGGCTCAGCTCAGTTGCTCCTTGATTCAACACCTTCTAAAGTTGTTTCAAATGAAGTCACAGTATGTAAAGTTTCAATTTTCTTTTTCTGAAGCAACAAATTTAACAGTGAGATCTTAGTATTGAATTATCTATTTCTCGCATTTAACTTATTCTGCTTCTATTTCATCTGAAATCTCTTCAGATGAATAAATTAAACTACACGGTATCTCTCATTTTGTTTGTTGTGCTTGTAGCATATACTCTTAGATATTTGTCATGAACACGTAGTTTTAGTTGCCGTAATTATTTTGTTACCTATACATCAGATCTGTTTGTTTTGGGTGTTCGCAGTATTGTTTTTACACCTTGTTAACCAACGGGAAATATAACTGAAATACCTGATTAGATAGCAATATCATATTACACGTTATACCCAGGGGTAGAATTCTTTAGCCTTTTTAGTCCAATTGGAGACATCTAATAGTTAGTTTCATGTGTCTGACATGATAACGTGTTGCAACTTGGTGGAAGCCAATGTCATCCTTTTTTTTTATGGAATCTTGAATTAAGATCATGCTGCCTTCCAACCAATCGTCTGAAGTGTTTGAGTGCATGAGAATGGAAGCAACTTAGGTTATAAGATACCTGCTAGCTGACATCTTTTTATCTTCTGTGACATGATTCCATGCCTAATGCTTTATTAAAATGACCAACTGTTGTCAAATGTAAGCTTAATTTGTACATAGTCCCTATGATCGCACATGTGTACTTCGCAGCACATCTTGCTTTTATAAACATTTTGAACAGTTTTTTTATAGTTAATGCCTAGGCATTTTAAGATTGGGCTGCCTAGAGTCCGACCATCTAGCTGCCCTGTTGCGTTTTGCTATATTCTGTTCTCCAAAGGGACCATGTAATGAGCATAACTATTTAGTTATGGGGCAGATATATCAAATTACATATTAAATTGTGTACACCTGCAGTAGGGTTAGTTGATTAAATATTACAAGGTATGACAATAGCTCGATGAATATAACCTGAAGTTTCAAATCCAATCTCATATTCTTATACCTAACTGACATGAGAAAGAAAAAAGGTAAATAGAAGAAGAAAGAAGTTGCTGATGTCTGATTTTCTTTTCTCTTACTGCAGGTTGTAGAAATCGTCCTTCAATTTTTTTTTCATCTTTTTTTTTTGGGTTATTGCATATATACCCCTTAAATCGCAGGTATTTGCAAAAATACCCCCAAATCTTAATATTTGCAAAACTACCCCTCATATCATCAACTTTGATAAAAGATACCCCTAAACAATGTTTTAAAAAGCCTCTGCCTAGCCCGTCTAGGCCTAAGCGGTACATTGGCCGCCTACCTAGCGCCTAGCGCCTGGGCGGTACCTAGGTTGCCCACCTAGATTTTGGGAGTGCCTAGGGGAGCATGGTCTGCCTACATGGACTGCACCCTTTAGGCATTGATCGTAATTTCCTCCATTGCAACCTCCACATCCTCCAACCTCCTCCAAAATCTAACTATGACACCTCCTCTATCTCTCCCGACCTTCAGCAAAATCTCCTCCACCACTTAAGAAATCTGTCTAGGTGTCAGTCCAGCGCCTAAACTTTCTATAACACTGGCATTTACTATCAATAATTGTAATTGAAAACTAGAAAAATAGTAAAACGCCTAGTCCCCGCCTAGGCTTCCGCCTAGCTGCCTAGGCTCTAGGCGTTGGGTCCAACGGCTAGCCCGCCTAGCGCTTTCTGTAACCTTGCCCCTAAAATCAACAAATCATCAACTTGGTGATAAAAATTGACTATTTTGTTGATAATTTTTACATTGTAATTTGTAATTACAAATTAGCCTATCAAAGTTGACGATTAATTGCTTTAAGGCTAATTTTTTTCCAAAATTGATGATTTGAGGGGTAGTTTTGCAAATACTGAGATTTGGAGGGCATTTTTGCAAATACCTATGATTTAAGGGATATATATATATATATATATATATATATATATATATATATATATATATATATATATATATATATATATATATATATATGCCAGTAACCCTTCTATTTTTGGTTTCTCTTTTCCGTTCATCTTGATCTTCCCTCTTCTCTTTTATTTTCTCCTCTTTTTCCTATTTCCTCCCTCTGCCTCATTTCATACCAGTGGCTAGTGCCTCTTTTTTTTTTCCTGCTGTTTTCATAACTCTGGATTGAGGATCCAGTTGCACAACAAACCTGCTCTTGGTTGTATCCCCATTTAATGCGGTTCTTTTTTGCAAAGCATCAGTGAGAAGTTGTATATATCTACTTCACACCTGTCAAAGTCCCATGCCACTATACCAAAACTCCAAAGTTGTAGTGAGGGTTGAGGGTTATAGTTTTATATTCTAACATGCCCTTGCATTTGTTGAGGGCCCTTTTTATGGGCTGAAACCTGCAGCCGGAACAATTTGTTTAAATCTGCAGTAAATCTGTGGCCAGCAAATCCAAACCTGGGTTGCTTTGATACCATATTAAGTCTCTTGACACTACACCAAAACTCCAAAGTTGTTGAGGGTTGAGGGTTGAGGGTTGTAGTTTTATATTCTAGCAACACCTATCGGATATCTTTTTAAAAATACTAGCTTCTTAGTTGGCATTTAAAGAAAGTCATCAGTCTGCTTTAATATGACGAAGATGCTGGATGTATCATTAAATTCCTGTTATGAATGCATATTTGGTTAAATTACCTCTGAAAAGGTGATGATAACCTTTGAACCTCTGAGATATACTCTGCACATTCCGCAGGAAAAGCCACTATAGAAATTGCCTTGCTAATCAGTTTTTCGGGCACTCTATACTATTTTTGAATGTTTGGTTATCGTGTACCTACACTTTCACCA
The DNA here is from genome assembly GCA_012295165.1 of Asparagus setaceus. Taxonomy (NCBI): domain Eukaryota; kingdom Viridiplantae; phylum Streptophyta; class Magnoliopsida; order Asparagales; family Asparagaceae; genus Asparagus; species Asparagus setaceus. The sequence goes on along the minus strand of CM022702.1, from coordinate 55,237,150 downwards.
AGAATCTGTGATTTTTGACCATTCATATTGTTTTAGCTGGTGATATTGTTGTAAATGCTAATGCTAGTTTTGTCATATATTTCAGGTCCAAGTGAAGTGTGCACTGGTATACATGGACTTTGAAGGGCGGTCTGATGGACGTTCTATTAAATCAATCTTAGCGCATGTTGCTCCCCTGAAGCTTGTATGTACCTAAAATAAGGGAAAATATAAAACTTGACTATATCTCATGTTGTGTTGATTTCTTCTAGATAACTGTTTGTATGTACAGTGTGCATTGTTGCAATATTAGGTGAAAAATCTTTATAGTGACACTCAGTATCATCTTAAAACTGGATATGACCATAAGAAACAATTTGAAAGAAACTCTTCTTCAGCAGCAGTTCTTACCCTGATATGAATGTTTCATAGATAACTAATTTAGTAATGCTGATGTAACTACCTGGAAGACTGAGTACTCGTTATGATTATAGTTATTATTGATTTTTATTTTGCATAAACTGTACGTGCTCATATTCATTTATGTTCCGGTCCTTCTCATTTGGAGGATTTTTTAGATTCCATTTGAATACAGATTAATTGTTTGTCTCCTCTTACGCTCTTCCTGCTGAAGATCAGCATGGTAAACCTACTGCACTACTGCTAGGACACTGACAGTAAGAGATCCATGATTATGAAACAAAAATTGCCGCTTTAGAAGAAACAGTATATATTTAACCCAAACTACAGGAAGCTTTGCATTGTACTTGGTTAAGATGATAACCAAAACTGCGGTACAAGTGATTAACTTTGCTTAACTACAACCTATATATTGTTAAGGTTATGCCTGAAAGTAGCATATACAACCTTAAATTAGTAAATACAACATTCAAAATTGACATGATTTTGTTTAATTTAGTTTGGGAAGAAAAGTCCTACAGAAGAATATGAACCATAAAACTTCCCTCTGTTAAGCATGACTTACTTACCTGATTCATGATTTGCGAGAAAAGACCTGTAGTTGTTGATATTGCTAGATGTTATACGTCAATATGCCGTTCTACCACCTTAGTTGGTACACAAGCATATGAAACTAGAAGTTGAAGATATGCTTTATTTTTCACATAAGTAAACACTGCTTAAATCAGTTTCTTTTGTTATCTGCATGAAGGTATTGGTGCATGGTTCAGCAGAAGCTACTGAGCATTTGAAGCAACACTGTTCGAAACATGTTTGTCCCCATGTTTATGCTCCACAAATTGAAGAAACCATTGATGTAACTTCTGATTTATGTGCATACAAGGTATTGACTATGTTTCCTTTTGCGTGGAATATAACGGCTTGATATCTAGATGATGCTCCATTTTGGTTTGTTAACACATGCTTACTTCTCACGGGTTCTTATATGACACCACAGGTTCAGCTTTCTGAGAAACTAATGAGCAATGTTCTCTTCAAGAAGGTATGAAGTTTTCATCTTAACTGTGACACTACAACAAAATTCCATGAAATTATTCTTGAGGGTTCTAAATTAGACTTAAAATTTAGATGATTCACCAATTTGTACTCTATACAAATGGTTCGACTGCATGACATGACTATTAATCTTCATATGGTGCAGGAGAATAGTGAAAGATGTTGGCAGAAGCATATTTCTTGCAACTGTCAAAGAGTAGTGATGATATGCTTTTATATTGGGAGGATAAATCATATATATATTTACGTGATGGAGATTTACTCAGATTGAGATTGAGACCCGTAAAAATGTAGACTGAATTAAAAAGTTCAAAGAGTAACACATCGCTCAAATATGATGTTACTAATGGTTTTGGTTTGGCTGTTAGCAGATTAGCAGGTATCCAAGCTCAAACTAGCCTCTACACTTGGTATCTACAATGGAAGAAAAACCACGAAAACTATATAAATTTGAAAAAAAAAATATAGTCATCAGCCATAGTTATCAGCCATTGACAGTCTTGGGTCGTTAATTTAATTGCTCTGCTTTTGATTATCAAATCATGTGCAAAGTAGAAAAGCATTTGGAACCTTAGATGCTGGTTCAATGACATAGTTTAGAATTGAAAATCTTAAACCTGCTGTGCTTGCTAGCAAAACTAATAGGAGAAACAACCGGTTGATAAGTTGATGTTCTGATATGCTATCACCACCAGATGGAACTCCTTTTAAGGAGCATTGACATAACCCTATTGTTTGGTCAACTTAGAAGTTTCAGCTGACAATGTTGTCTTATTTCACTAAAATACGGCATTCTTGTTAGTTTCTGGAAGCACAGGTTCATGCCTGAAGTCACTGTGGTGACAACTAGCAGACGGGTGACTCCATATAGGAAGTTCCCTAAGTTTATTCAAAGTTTATTCAAGGGATACAGCAAATAGATGCTATCCTACTTGATGACCAAAAAGCTAAAGAATAAGCTATAATGCAATGGATTAAGTTTTTTAGATCTACAGTATATGACCTACATATATAAGGCATGTAACTTCAGCATTTTCAACTACATGTGTGTGGGCACGCACCATATATGAGCATTAACATTGTTAACTGCAGGATGGCTATTCATGAGGTTGCTCGAATTATCTGTTTATTTTATTTACTGCCTGGATGGACTTTCTGATAAATTCTAGATATTGCTGACAGCTTGGTGAATATGAGATTGCTTGGATTGATGCTGAAGTAGGAAACACTAATGACATGCTTTCTCTGCTTCCTCTCTCATCAAAACCTCCGCCGCACGATTCTGTACTTGTCGGAGATTTGAAGCTGGCTGATTTCAAGCAATTTCTTGCAAGCAAAGACATTCAGGTAGAACTCTTTTCCTTATTCTTGAAAATATATGCTCCATTTCTCCATAGGTGTTTCGATGTATTACATATTCCATTGTAAGAAAAGGTGCTCTTTTGAGAAAGAAGTGCACTTTGTTATCGAAAACATTCCATGGACTAAGATATGCTCTCTGTGTGGAGTATAAGAAGCTAGCTTGAAACTATGAACAAATACCATCTTTCATATCTTATGGCGTTTTAGTCATTTATTCTGTTATTAAATGCTCATTTTAAAAATATTTTCGTCCATTTATTCTGTTATTTTAAGCAACTTGAATTTTTAGTTTAATTATTCATGGTGCATTACATATTAGTCATTTCATGTTTTTTCTTTCTGTCGTCAGGTAGAATTTGCTGGGGGTGTTCTGCGTTGTGGCGAGTATGTCACCCTTAGGAAAGTTAGCAATCCCAGCCAGAAGGTTATTTTCTATATCCCTCTTAACAATAGATAGTTGATTTCTAGATATTGACTGATATGACTTTTTAATGCTTTTATTTGTTTCTTTCTTTTCTTTTCTTTTTTTTTTTCTCTTCTTATTCTTGTTTGTAGGCTGGTGCTCAACAAGTGGTTATTGAAGGACCTCTGACAGAAGAATATTACAGAATCAGAGACCTTCTCTATTCACAGTTTTATTTACTGTAGACTGAGGACGTAAAAACCCTGAAAGCATCAGATGACTTCAATGTAAGATCAAGATGAGAGTGATGCATGATTTATACCATCCATAATGCTTCTAATTTTTAAACCATCCATAATGCTTATAATTTTTATATTTAAGTTCAAGATGATAGATCAACATGCTTTATTCTATGTGGCTAAATTTCAGAAAACCCCCTTACTTTGGACAGATTACTCCCATAACTTCACAGTATCAGAAAACCCCCTTCAACTTCAAGATTTTTTCATAAGACCCCCCTAATGGTGTTAAGTGCAATTTTCACATTGGTGGGTAAAATTACATAGGATATTTTTGCTAGCGAAAATTGAAGTTCACGCTTTTAGGAGGTTTTTTTTTGAAAAACATTGAAAAGTTAAAGGGGTTTTCTGATAATCCGTAAACTTTGTTTTTGTTTTTGTTATTTGCATATTTACCCATTAAAACATCTATATTTACAAAAATACCCCTCAAATCTCAATATTTGCAAAACTACCCCTCAATTCATCAACATTATAAAAAGATGCCCTCCCCTCCACTTATTCTGTTAAGGGATATACTCAGTATATTCCATTTTAATTATGCTAATTTTTAAAAAATGACTAAATTACCCTTGCTATTTGCTTCTTTTCTAATTACGATCTTCATTAAAAACTCTATTCTCTCCTCTTCCTTCTCTATTCTCTGACTGAAAGAAAACCCACCTCCAGCCCGTCAAACAGTTTCATGCACCAAAGTAACCACATTTCTCCATTCTAACCCATGTAAATTAACAATTGAAGAAAGCAGTAAATAAATTTTGAAACGAGAATCTGCGAGATTGGCCGCTTTCAGTCATCTCACTCACAAATTTGGAGCCTACAATCACTTGAATACCTCTCTAATTTCAATCTGAAAACTAATAAGCTAGAAATCACAAAATATTCATTAAGCACTTAAATGGCAAGTTGGCCCGATTCTGACACAGCCGCAGAAGCCTTTGGCTTTGCTTGTGTAGTTCGGCCACTTTCAGTCATTCTCCACTTTCACTCGGTCTCTGTATCCTCCCTCTCCTACTACTACACATATCCCTCTTCTTTATCTTCCTCATTTTGATCAGGGATGTAGGAATGAGTTGAGCGAATGATCTGGGACTTGGAATTTCGGATGAGCTGAATTGAGTAAGGGTAAACCAGTTAAAATACATCTGATCTGTTTGATTTTGAAATGAGCAGGATTTTTGTTTTAATGTTGATGGCTTGAGGGGTACTTTTGCAAATATTATGATTTGGACCGTATTTTTGCAAATATTGATGATTTAAGGGGTAAATATATAAATAACCCCCTTTTTGTGTATGTGGGTGGGTGGGTGTTTTTTTTTTTGTGGGTGTGTGTGTGTGTGGGGGGGGGGGTGGTTCCTGTATTTATCTGATAATCATCCAAAAGTTTTTGGGAATTGGGGGTGGGAAGTGGGGTGGGGTTCTAAAATTTAGCCTTATTCTATCTGTAGACATGTAATGGACTTTATACTGAACCGTAAATTAGGTGTTTTAGTTTATTTTAGTTGATCATTTTACTGCTTTTCGTTGTTGCAGCATCAGAACTATCAGTTCCTGCAGCTGGAAAAGTAAGAAGAACGCTGGCGATAAGCTTCGATTTCTACATGAAGTCCAGAGAGTTGATGATGGGGTTTTAGCAGCTCGTGAAGGCTTTCAAATGAGTGCCTTCAAAAGCTTCAAAGGCTTGTATCATAGAAGTTAACCCTATGTGTTTTTATGGAGCAACATAATGTGATGTATTTCCAATAGTTAATGTGATAGTTAATCATCCAAAAGTGACTTGTATGAAACAAATCAATGTCATCTTTTTTTTAAAGTAGCATGGGACGGTTATTTTTGGAGGGCCTCTCTCAAAGTACCTCTGGTTTGACTATATCCTCAGGCTTGCTGTTAAGCCTCGATCTTATTATTAGGCTTCGATTACTATGGGGGTGAAATTTTCTGTTTTTTATTTTAAGAGATATTTGCACATCTACCTGAAAACTTCGCTCCTTTCTGAAATTAATACCCTGAAGTTTAAATTTGTGAAATGTCATCTCGCCTTAATCATTATTGCTTGCTATTCTTTTCACTCTAGTGGTACCATGTCAATGTTAAGAATGTTAAATATGGAGGAACTTTAACCATTGGTACAAAATAAAAAACTTAAAAGAGAGTGTCGGACGTTATTATTGAATAATATTCCATACTCAAAAGCAAGATTAAACATCGAGTAAGTATAAACATTATCGACCCAAGAGGTTATGCAAACTAGTTCATAATCAAATACCAAGTGAGAGAAGGAGAATCAAGAGAGAAGCCGCGGACAATCTTTTGGCAGGAAAATGCTGAGAAGCTCCGCGTTGAGGGGTGGCGACAGTGAGCATGTAGGTGAGACCGAAGAGGATGACACTGAGCAAGAGGAGTATTATTAAGAAGCATTTAAAGGCTACGGAGATTACTTCTTAACTTCTAACAAAGATGTACCTCGAAAGAGTCACAATGGTGGATGCTATGGTCAATAATATCCCCCAACTCCTCCTCCTTTATTTCTTCATGATACTCAACGTTGCCTCCATCAATCCCGATATCGACAACTGCTTCAATATCTTCACAGTCAACTTTACCTTCATCCATCTCGATATTGACAATTGTTTCCTCCTCAGTTTGGATATCCATTAATGATAAAGAAGAGAAGAGGAAAGCTTGAGTAATGTTAGAATGTAATGAGTGAAGGTTGATGAGTTCATGCATGAGTTAGTTTATGTACACCAAAATGCAATAGTAGGTGTTGGCTGAGGGGGACCCCAAGAAAGTGCAATAGTAGGGGGGGAGTTCTAATAAATGAGCTTTTTGTTTCCTTTTCTAATTTCAACCAATGCAGTAGTAGGAGCCAAGATTAACTGTTCTTCCATCAAAAGGTAGAAACCCCCAACAAAAGCTCTATAAACTCTGGAGTACGAGGCAGTTATGTGAAGATAGTTGCAAAGAAAATGGGTTTCTTTGATAGGTAGAGTTGAGGAGGGAAGATTGGCTTTGACGAATATTTGACAAATTTTAACTTCAGAATATTAATTTAAAAAATGAGGAAATCTTTAGGCTATTTATGTGCAAATAACTCTTCAGCAAATAGAAGGTAGAAACACCAAAATCTGCACTAGCGCAATGCTTCTTAAATGGGGTTAGCTGCAGATAGACCTCCTTAGTTCCATTGGTGCAGATAGACCCCCAAAGTGATAATAAAAAAAAAACCTCCTTTAAGAGTCACCACCACAACTGACAACTCACCCCACAAGCCCCCAAAAAAAAAGTTGTTTGTCCGCACTTGGGCAGTAGTATAGGGGTCTATCTGCACCAATAGATCTACAAGGGGTCTATCCGTAACCGGGAGATAGTACACATGATCTATCCACAATTAACCCATTTAAATATGGACAAACTTTACCTGTTAGCAAGAAAGCTCAGAATATATCCACACATAGTAATTATATTCTTTCCTTCTAAAGATTGCTGATCAGTAAGTTAAAAGGCTTAGCTTGAAAAGTTAAGCAAGCTAACATGTTATTGTGGACTATGTTATTGAACAAAAGTTCAAAATTTACAACCATAAATACGTTACCCCATAATTATTCAAAGAGTTGATCTTTGACAATTTAAGGGTCATCATGATTTTCTTTTCCAATTCTCTGCAATTGGAGATCAGGCACAGCTTCACCTGCAGAAGAAAAGAAAAAAAAAAAATAGAAAGACTGTTGTCAAAACATTATTCAACTGCTGATAGTGTGAAAATGATGACAAAAAATCAAAACATTTGGAAACTAAAATGCTAATTTAAGGAGTATTTCCTAATCACTAATGCAAAGGCAAAACTTCAACCGACACCTGATGGTCATCCACTCATCCTACTCTATCATAACTAAAGCCATGATATAAAAAGAAATCCTTAATTTATTTCGCTGAAACAAATCTCATGATAATTTTATTAAAAAAAGTCTCTTTCATGGTACCAAGTGACTGTATTTGTCATTTTTTTTCTAGTAAAAAAGAAAAAAGAATAGAAAGAAGAGGCTTGTAGAAGGAAAAGGTTAGCTTTTTATGCTTGTGAGTTGCATTCTATCAATAAAAAAAGATGAGTGGTAAGTAACAAGTAGCTCCATTTTATGTGTTTTTTGTGGGTAAAGAGGGCATAATCTACAAATCAATGTGTGTCTCTCTCTCTCTCTCTCTCTCTCTCTATATATATATATATATATATATATATATATATATATATATATATATATATATATATATATATATGAACTTAAGTTCATAATGAATAGTGGTGCACCAACTTTTTATCCACTATTGCCTTGAGATTTGTGATGCACAAATCTCAAAGTGCCTTTATCTTCACGGATCCCAAAGCAAGATGAGTGGTTAGAAAAGTTGGTGCACCAATTCATATTAACTTAAGTATGTCTCTCTCTCTCTATATATATATATATATATATATATATATATATATATATATATATATATATATATATATATATATATATATATATATATATATATATATATATATATATATATATATAGAAACTTTTTATCCATTGATTTTGCAATGAGATTTGTGCTAGCACGGATAAAAATAAATGCACAAATCTCAAAGATAACATTGATCGTAGCACAAATCTCAAAGCATAATGAAGGGATAAAAAGTTTATATATATATATATATATATATATATATATATATATATATATATATATATATATATATATATATATATATATATATGTGAAAATAATGTATATGAGGTGGTGACTCATTTTGCTAAATGAGTCGCTAAGAGATAGCCATGTGGTGAGGCCCACCTTGCTAGTCACATCAAAAGGTGTGGACATCACCACTCTATCTTTGGTAGCTCATTTAGCAAAATGAGTCGCCACCTCCTATCCATCATTCCATATATATATATATATATATATATATATATATATATATATATATATATATATATATATATATATATATATATATATACACGCTACAAGTGCAAGAAAAACAAGCGAAAACTAATGAATAAATAATTGACAGAGTGATTTGGTCAAGAAGTCCAGATACTAATTATGAGTAACAAAACCACACACCAAATGTATTACGAAAAAGTGCTCAATGTGTCCAATATATTAGCGTTTTTTCCTAGAAAGCACCTTTAATATAAGGTAATTATACGGAAGCCACCTTTCAATTTACACATAAACTACCTTAGAGTTTTTGTTGCAATCAACCCCTCCCAGTCAATTTTTCATTAAAAATTCAAGATTACCCTAAAAAAACTCGCGTTCAAGACACTTGATTCATTTTTTAATATTTAGGTCTTGTTAGGATACAACTAACGTACCTTGAACTTGAAATTTTCAACCTTATTTTTGGTTTTTTAAGTGAAAATTTGACTGAGAGGTGATTGATTGTAACAAAAATCCACTTTAAAGGTGGTTTATGTATAAACTGAAATTGATAGGTGATTTCCATATAATAGCCCTATCTTTAAGGTGGTTCCTAGGGAAAAACCCAATACATTATCACTAAGATAGTTAGAAAGCACTGGTTCAACGCTATCATTTCATTAACAGAACGAAGAAAGATAAAAAGTCAAAAAGAAGTTTACCATGCATTCTCTTGACGAAGTGCTCAAACTCAGCAAAATTGTGGGGCTCCATGAGAACAGGGTTAAGCCTCAGATAGGTGAAGGCCGATAAATGTCTCCCATCTGGATCATTCCATGGCTTGGCATTTTCCAAAATCTTATTGTAGCCATGTCTATCGTAGCATGGTAGAGCATTTTCACTAGCGACTGGTATACCGACATCCCATGCAGCATTTAGCACCTGGCAATGGTGAATTCTTTACAATCCCATCCACAGCAATATAGGAAAAATAAAAAATAAAATCCCTATAGAGGGCCCTCTATAGTACATCATATGTGAGGCAGGAGATGAAGACACCTAACCTAGCACGAATATTATTATCACTATCAGCTATTAGTGCAGACTGCATTGACAACCGCCACTAAATGCATTAGTAGTTGATAGTGATGCACGAATCAAGATTCGTGCTAGGCATGGGCAGATGCAAATAGTTGATTAGGGGTGCAGTTGCACCCCTAATAATTTAGAAAGTTGCGTTTTATAGCCTTGTATAATCACAATTTAAATCCGAAGCTTTAAATAATTTGCATCCCAACTTGAATTTTTAAAAATCTTGAATTCAGCATTTACCAATTAGTAGCCCATTTTTATTTACCTCAGTTAAAATTAGTAGTTTATTTCCATTTAGGTAAATAGATACTTATCGTCCGCCCCTCTAAGAAAATTTTTCTAGATTTGCCACTAGTGCTAGGCGATGTGTCTTCATCCCCTATTTCCCCATATGACTTTTTATGGAGGACCCTCTACAGAGCTTTTTTCCCTAGTAATATATTATGTAGAGAAAGCTCATTTCCTGTGATAAGTTCAAGTTCCCCTGAATCACATACATTTGAAAAAAAATGACCTCCAACATGAAACAAGTCAACAAGATACATTACCAATATACTCATAACAAATGCAAAAATACACACAGATATATCCTTTTGTAGAAGGTTGCTAAGGCCTGTGAAAGGACAAGAGAGACCCGGGTTCGAGACTCGTCTTAAACAGCATTTGTAAGGAGCTTGAATGGTACAATGAGCCCCTTATTTCAAATTCAAGAGAAAAAGAGTGTGGGCTTATGTCCTCTTATATAGAATAGGTAAGGCATGTGAATGATCAATAAACAAGAGAGACCACAGGATAAGACTTGCCTGATTAACATATCATAAGGAACTTTCATAGTGGAATGGCCTCTCCTTGGGAAGTGTGTCTTCTGATCTGAAGAAATGATCTATTTTTACATGATTCCATTGTCAAACGCAGAACACCAATAAAAATAAGAGTCATTTGCAAACGCACCCGTAGGAGTGCAGCGACGTCTATTTTGTTCTAGACTCCTGTTGAAGTTATATATATTACCAAGAACAATTCCATGAGATTCCCACATGAGTTTCAGAAACTAACGAGAAAGTAACAACGTCATGGGGATAGGTGTGTATTTACTAATAAAATAGAACATGAGACATAAGTAGCTACACTCCATAATAGAAAATAACCCTAAGAGCAGAAGTAGAGCAACAAGCTCAATAACCCCTAAAACTAAAGCAAAGAAAAGCAAATTATGTCAATCGAAAGCAAAAGGTTAACTACTCTGTAGCTTAGATTACCTGCCATACCAAGCCTTCTGGATCTGCCAAAGCTTCCGGAAAGCCCTCATACTGATCCAATGTCCTCAATTCAACACATGTGAAGTTCAAAGCTACCTCATGCTTCTTTAATATTCCAGCAATGGGAGCATAACCATCACGATTGCATGGATTATAAAATCCAGCTGTCAGTTCAGCAGCATGGCTGGCTGTCTTGTACCACCAATGGATGCCTGATACCTATTGCAGAAAGAACTGTAGATGAGCGATTAAGAATAGCACTACAAAGAGAAATAGAAGATTTGAGGCATTAGGAAATAATAAGATAAACTAGATTCGGATATACAGAATGGGCTGAAACTTAAGTCTTGATTATGTGGAGTCTGGAAACAATTCAAGCAATTAACAGTGTTTTGCATTGTAGGAATTTGAGCGAATCAATACAATAAGTCACACTTTTTTTTTGGTGAGAAAGAATAACAGAACAAGGTCAAGAAAAGTTGATGAAAAATGATAATATACAACAACAGAAAAAGAAAAATTATAGTGGCAGGAGAGACTAGTAACAGTGGAATAAACAATTTCATGCATATCTGAAGTTAAGAGCAAATAGTTTCACGACTCAAATTTGGTACATATTGATACATAAGTCAAGAACTAAGCGCTAAACAATACCCATAAACTATAAAGATCAAAGCATAGTGAAATTTCAAACTTATGAGGGGACGGAAGAAAAATCACTAACCTTCACAGCAACGCATGAACCCTCAAATGCCAATTTAGCCAGTGACAATACACGGTCAGCATGAGCTATCAACACTTGGGAATACCATCCAAGGAAGAATCTACCATAATAACTATCATAATCACCACCATCACGAAAAAATCCAGTATCATGTGGGTAGGAATTATAAGAGCCAGCATTATCTGGTCCTCTTGCCCATGAAGAGTGGCCTCTTGTCTCTGCTGCTTCTTTTAAACTCCTCAAAAGATATTCATCATAACACTGCAAAAGACACAATTCTCATAAACATATAATAACTGGAGAATTGACTTAACAATGGATGATTGACAGGTGACAATAAATTTATGGGTTAATTGCACATAGATACCTCGTAGTATTGTTGTTTTGGATAACTACGCCTGTAGTTTTATTGTTGCAGATAGATTCTGTGATTTTTTTTATCTTTTATTTTTTATTTTATTTTATTTATTTATTTATTTTTACTCTTTCACCGTTGGTGAAATTTTGGCAGATATTGCCCATGAGTGAATCAGCGAGTAGAGTCAAAAAATTCAAGCCATAGGGTCTATCCCAACAATGAAATTATAGGGGTAGTAAGTTCAAAAGAGCAATAGTACAGGGGTCTATGTGAAAAAGATCAGAAATATAAGCTACTCTTCATCCCAACACTTGAAACAACTGAATTATACCACTGCATAGAAGGAAGTAAGGTAGTATTATTCCTGAAGAATAAGGTAGATTCTCATGTTTTATGTAGCATTCTGGGTTAAGGGAAGGTCCCTGCTTGTTCATATTTTTCCCTGGACAATATCTCAGGACCTAGCTTAAAGACCTTGAAAGATTAGTTAACATTTCCAGATCTTCTCCATATGGAGGGAGGTTACCTGAAACTCTCCAATGCCAGGGTATTTCCACCCATGCTTTTCTGGATAAGATGGGCAGCGAAGTTCTCCGCAGGGTCCTAATCCAATTTCAATCTCAGTGATGCTGCCATCCTGAAAAAACTCATCAAATTCCTGCCTAAAGCTTCTCATATAGTCATAGTACACCTAAAAAGTTAAAGAAAAATACATAAGAAAATAGAAATTCACCACATCAGGTAAAAATCACAAAATTTGTTTCTAACTTTCCTCAGATTAAGAATTAAAAAGGTGCATGAAAAGTTGCAAGATATCTAACTGTAAATATAAGTATCAAAAGCTTATATGTGCATTTTTTTTCTGCACTTTATGCAGATAGCTCACATAAAACCTAAGTGCGTTCAAAAGTGTTCACATTGTATCTTCAATATTGTTCAATCAGATAGAGGATCCACTTAACTGATTATTTACAAAGTACAAATAACTATAAGAGAATACCAAACTAATCCTTGCTAAGTTAATTAAACATAAAGGATCAAACATTCGTACCTCAACTGCCATTCGACCTCTCAAAACCCGTTCTTTGTCAATCCCCCACGAAAGGCATTCGTAGTTTCTCCTTCCCTCTCGATCAGTGAAGAAAATGTTCGGATTACCCCTACCGATCTCTATCACCCAATGAGGCAGAGGAATACACACATCATCACCGACATTTCCTCCACATTCATGAAATGACATAATCACCTTAACATCAAAAATCATAGTTACTCATATCAAATGTACCATTTAGCATCATTCAAGGTTGGGTCTTTTAGTCTCTCAAAACTTCAATAGCTCCATAATAGTCGCTCAAATCTTGAAATTGCTTGTATGTCACTCAAATCCTAAGGGGTCCGGCAAATTGGTGCCTCAATTACCAAATACACCTTATGTTATGTTCCCCCAAAAACCCCAAACGCTTATGTGTTCACAAAAACATAAGCTAAGGGGTATTATGGTAATTCAGGGACCAAATTGCAAGACCCTTAGGATTTGAGGGACGTATGGGCAATTTCAAAGAATCGAAGCAGCAATATGGAATTATTGAAGATATGAGGGATTCATATCTAAAAAAAACCCTTCAAGGTTTCATACCTGTAGCTTAAGTCCAAGTTCTCGAACCATATGAAAAAGCTGCTTATAACCGTTCCATCTATATCGCTGCGGTTCATGAGCCTCCACTATTCCCCACCAACAATCAACCATGACACCATCAACATTGGCAGATTTTAAAACTTTCAATTGTTCCAATAGACTGTTTGGATCAACTAGCTCACAGTTCATATTGATCACACCAAGCTATAATGAAATGAATTATAAGATTAAATTCTATCTTAATAGACAATGAGTTCAAATTCATTTTTTGACAAGGTTTTTGATGAGTAACTTACAGGTAGCATTACATAAATGGGAACATATGGTGTTCCTGTATAATCTCGCTCTGGTATTTTCGGAGGTTCCGCGATCACCTAAAACCCTAATAACGGAGTCAGTATCCGATAAATTCAAGTAAGATAGACATCAAAAATAAGACAAAGAAAAGTGTTGAGCTAGAGTACTATTAATAGTATGCAAGACGTGGGTACTATCATCGATTTCAAATCTAAATTTTGGATTTCTAAATTGAAAATTCATACCATCGGATGCAATGTAATGCACATAGACCACCTAGAAACAGTAATTCCAATGATTTCGACGTGTTCTTAATCACATTAAGGGGCGTAGAGTTAACTAAGTTTAAGAAAATTCTGAAACTTTTATTTTGATAACTTACGGTACATTGGTAAACACATTAAAATCCTTCAAAATTTTGTTTGTAGTTGGTTGATATATAGTAGATATCTACGGTGCATATTTCCAATTTTGACATCCAAATTTTAGATTTTATCCAAAATGTGGATACTGTTAATAGTAGTATACAAAATTCTGGATACTATTTTATATCACCAATCTAAATTTTTAAGAGAATTTATTCTTCAAATATGATTAATCACTAGCCAATTAAGAGTGAGCTAAACCTTAGGTTTATCAATCGACTAAAACCCTAACAATTAAGAAAATTTTAGAGAAAAAGCAATATAACTACTAAACCAAATTGGAAATTTTAATGGAACGGGCACCTGCTCGGCTTCAACGGCGTCAATGACGGTATCAGCAACGGAGCTTTCTTTTCCGTCCATTTTAACGGCCATTCGCAAGCGGTCGCCATCAGAGAACCGTCGAGGGCGGTAGAGGAGGACCTGGGGCCCACTCGGGATGAGAGTCCGAATGGTGGCGGCGCTGGTGTGCCGCCGGCGATGAGGGAGTGGGCCGTTGATGAGAAAAAGCCCATTAGGAAGGATATCAGAAAGTGGGCCTACTTTTGCCAAATTCCAGGATCCGCGTAAACTTTGATACGGGTGATGATCACGGGATCCGAGCGAGGAAAAAAAGGGAGTGCGATAGGTAAGAAAACAAATTTTTTTTGCCTTCCCCATAATAGCAACTCCCTTAATTTATTTTAAAAAAATATGGCTAAATGGCACTTAAATACCCTAATATTTTACTATCTTTACACTTAAATACCCTAAGTTATAAAAATAGCATAAAAACACCCCAAGTTGTCCACAGTTAGAATTAAGCTAACACCGTTAGTTTTAACGAAAATGCCCTCCATTAAAATATTAGTAATAGATTAAATGGGTAGGTAAAATGGTAATTAAAGTAATAAATAGGGGCAATACAATAATAAAATTCATGTGTACTATGCACATGGGAATATTAGTAGGAATATTCTGTTATCTATTTAACAGAAGGTAGCACTGTGTTACTTTTTGACAACTTAGGGTATTTTTATGCTACTTTTTATAACTTAGGGTATTTAAGTGCCTTTTAACCAAAAAAATGTTGAAATAAGTTGCAAATGTAACAGCCAACATGTAATTTTTACAATCTTAGTTGATCGTATGACTCATAAGCATCACCGTACAGCTCCTCTTGTGCACTCTCTTTACCCTAGTCACATATTATTGTAATTAATCCTAAGTCTATACTGCGTGAGGAACTTATTTTGCACATTCATAGGGCAGATTTCTGGCCGAACCTTCAACACTTGTCGCAAGTGGGTCGCAATGTATTTACAGGATGCCCTTGAACAACTCGAGTGTTGCCATGCTACCCACATGTGTTCACAAACTTCTTGAGAGCAAGTCTCATTTTGTTTTTAACAGGAGCGATAAACAACATCCAAGGGTAACTATATGTTTCCTTATATCGGCAATAAACTTGGGTATGTTTTGGTTCTTTCTTTGCAAATTCATAATCAAACTTTTGGTTATAGATTAGTATTGTAAAGTTAATCTTAAATCATCGGCACTTTCAAATTGTCATTCGTCTTCAATTAATGTAGTGTGCCACCACACAAGAATCAGGACAATATTGTTGATAATGTCATCGAATCTCATTATATTCTCACCACACAGATTATCATTGGGAATCTTCTCTCAACTAGACGTAACAACGGAAGTAGTATCATACCATTGCGAGTTCAACGTAGGAATAATACTGTACAAATTTTAAAAAAATAGTCAGATGCTAATATCAACGCCAAAAATAACAACAAATATAAAAACTTTTTGTTAAACTTAACAAAAAGTCTTATAGTTAACATGTGATTATTAAAACTAACACCTATCTGGTAAGTTTAACAACCAAGGCATAAAGTTAACATGTGACAATCATATTTAACATTAAACCTGAAATTTTACTATATATTTATCATTTGTCCACACTTGTATCACGGAAATCACAAATTTCACCAAAGTTTAATGATAATATACATTTCAGGAGGTACCTTCTAGGTGTTTTGGGAAGTGGAAACCTTATATTTACAATAGCTTGCATATGGATCTCCACCCAACCAATATTGTGGTTATGCTCCACCACCAGACACTTCAAGTCATTTTCATTCTCAATCACAAAACTGAGGTTGTGATTCCTTTCAAATTTATATATCAATGATAAAGCATCATGTAGAACTTTCAACCTATCCGCCAAATTAAATTTCAGTGGACACAAAGAGCTCTCCAGATCTCGGACCTCGTGCGATATGAGGTGATGTCATTTTCATGAATTTATAGAATTTGAGATTTTCTTTGGTAACTGAATTTTCATTACCAAGCAGTGAATTGCACTCATTAACTCATAATCCCCCTCCAACTATTTACAGCAAACTGCAGTTAAAGAGAATATGATCAATGTTCTTAGGGAACCTCAAACAGAGAGGACACAGATTTTACTGCATAATCCCATTTTCACTAGTCGATAGTTACTAATCTTCTTTTAGCTTGCATACCTGATGGATTATTAATTATGTTAGGAACTCAATTCTGATTTGATCTCAGTATTAGAAACGATGGCAATTCATTACTGTAAATCTATCAGTTACTAATACACTGCGATTTGTACTGAAATACTTCAGGACTAATGGTTTTGTATGCTTGCAGCTATCACTATACACACTTACTCATGATGAGATCGACTTTCAATTCCTTGGAAATCTCGACGAATCGTGAGAAGTTTACTAACAAAGAAGTGCAAGAGCTGATCAGGGAGGCTGACATAGATGGGAATCAAACTTGCTGAATACGTTTTATTACTAGAAGTGATACAATTTAAACACCCTGTTATGCATCTAAAGATGCAATTTATCTTGAAGGTATTCTTGTATATCATTTTGTTGTTTGTATATTGTAGTGCTGTGCCTTTTGATTTTGATTCCATGCATATCTTACCAGTAATGAACGGGAATTTAGTCTTATATAGTTCTCTTGAATGCTTTTTCTGAACTTAGATTTGGTTTATGTCTAGTTTATCACTTGAATGTGAAATTTGTTTGCATTGGTTCATTTCACTGGAGGTTAATATCATTCTAAATGTCATATAGTTAATATATGAAAAATTCGGGCTCGACACAAGTAAGTGTTGAGAGTTGTGTTGCCATTCTCGACACATACATGTGTCGCCATTCCCGACACATACATGTGTCGTGAGTTTCTCGACACATACATGTGTCTTAGGTTTCTCGACACATGTACGTGTCATGAGTTTCTTGACACATTTGCACATGTGAAGGATGCTCTCTGCACATGCTCTAACCACACTTCTAAGATGTGTTGCACTTTATTTGTTAGGTGATAGCAAATGTATCACAGGTTACAACTTTTATTGTAGTGTAGTTCAATCCTGCCACCAATAAGACCATATAAAATTTCTCGGCCATATTAGGAGATCTGGGGAGGGTTCTTTTTATGGACAAGGTCAGAGAGTCCTCCTTTCCATTTTAGAAAATCATAATGTGAATAACCTTTTTGTACCAAACTCATGTATGTAATGATGTCTTACTTTCATATCACAGTTTACTTTCTATATCAGATTCTTTAGTTTTCACTCTTTCAGCACCTGAATTCATATGTGAAATACAAGCTAATTTCCTCACCTGAATACATATGTGATACCAGTGTGGCAGTATTTTCGTCATGGGCACACTGATCAAATAAAGAAACAGATGATAAAAGGTTCAAATATTTTCACATCGGCACGCTGAAACAGATGATAGAAGGTTCAAAATTTCTACTTACCAAGCATCTACTTTCCTTCACCAGCAGATTCAACTTCAATTTTTGAGATGAAACTGTGACCAACTATTTACTTTCTTTCTTGTCCTCACAAAAGTGCATCGAGTCTAATGATGCTGGGTTGTATAGCTGGTTCCTCGCTTCTTAGAAAAGCAGTTTCACTTGCTTTTGCGGACAAGAAGCATGCAACTCTCACTTCAGATATCATTGAATGCTTGGGGGAAAAGGTAGTATTTTTGTTCTCAAAGCACTAGTTTTCTTCTTGAAGCTTTCAGCAACTTATAATGTTATTGTGATATTTTGTTGGTGCAGTTTGGAGGATATGATCCCTGCCGAACAAGGATAACTTCTTGAAGATGCAATGCAGAAAGTGATAAATGTACTTGTTCTCTCTTCTTGTGTTTTGTGTATATGTGTTATGTACTGTTCTTGGAAGATATTGTTGTTAACTAAGATAATCTGAGTTCAATGTTTGATTCACTAGTGCAAGTTATCTCTACGAAGTTTTGTTAGCTAGTTCTTGTTTATATGAGTTCAGTAGGTATATGTTTGTTGAGAATTTCTCTGCATCTTTGCATGGAATTCGAATTAATTAGTGAATGCAGCAGCTCCACAAGTGTGACTGCTATATGAATACTAGGTTCTTTATTTAGTGAAGCACATTTCGTTT
Source organism: Asparagus setaceus (assembly GCA_012295165.1). Taxonomy (NCBI): domain Eukaryota; kingdom Viridiplantae; phylum Streptophyta; class Magnoliopsida; order Asparagales; family Asparagaceae; genus Asparagus; species Asparagus setaceus. The sequence continues at coordinate 55,218,461 of CM022702.1, read as the reverse complement.
TGCACGATGAATGGAAAAAACAGATTTCTACATGAAAATACTTGCATATCATTTAGGACTTTCTAGAAAGCAAATGCATTGTTGTTTCGGGTCTTTTATATTACAATTGACACAAATTACAATAAAAAGAATATAATCGAAACTAAGAAATTTTTTATATTTCCTGGAGTTCTTTTCTGCGTGCTGATGGAGCGTTAGTCTTGTACTCCGTTGACAATCAAACTAAGACAATGGGTCTCTTGCTATTGATCTCTAATTTAGTTGCTTGGAAGATAACTCGGTCTTCTCTTAAAATCAAAAGAAAAGAAAACCGCACATGTGTAGTCTGGTGATCTCTTTTTATGTGTATCGAATGAATAATCTCTTCCTCCTTTTATAAACTATGAGAGAGAGAGAGAGAGAGAGAGAGAGAGAGAGAGAGAGTGTTAATAGCCTTTATTATGGGTTAAGTGGCTATTAAAGTAGGAGATGGTGGGGGAGCGGTTATCCCCTTGAAAATAGGTCTCAAACGGCTAATTGGCGAAGTTCAATGATTCGGCGAAGCTCACTGAAGACGGTTGGGTGCTATTTTCAAGGGGATAACCGCTCCCCCACTATCTCCTACTTTAATGGCTACTTAACTCACAATTAAGAGCCATTAACTCTCTCTCTCTCTCTCTCTCTCTCTCTCTCTCTCTCTCTCTCTCTCTCTCTCTTAGCCTATAAGAGGAGGAGGAGATTGCTCATTCAACACACATAAGGAGAGATCACCAGACTACACATGTGCGGTTTTCTTCTATTTTGGTTCTAAGAGAAGACTGAGTTATCTTCCAAGCAACTAAATTAGAGATCAACAGTGAGAGACCCAGCGTCTTAGTCAGATTGTCAACGGAGTACAAGACTGACGCTCCATTGGCACACAGAAAAGACCCCTAGGAAATTTAAAATTTTTTCTTAGTTTTGATTGTATTCTTTTTATTGTAATATGTGTCAATTACAATACAAAAGACTCGAAATAGGATGACGACTCCGCTGGGGACTACATTCTCCTGTGACGAGAAAATTATATTGCAATCTGACACTAAGACTCTCGGGTCTCTTGCTGAATCGCTGGTCATAGAATTTGACCAAGCAAAGTTTGAGGAATTTATTTTCTCAAACCAATCATTGACGGTAACTATAAGGAGCTGCCGCAAAATTCATCGTAGTGTGAACTTAGGGTCCAAGTCAACCCCCGCGTGCGTAAAGGAGACCTTCGCTAAAAATGGTTTGAGCTTCGCTGGAAGCCAAATGAACTTCACGCAGAGCATAGAAACATCGACCCTCGCCTCAAGCGAATGTCAAGACGTTCTCATGCCTTTTGATTTTGGACATCAGTCCACAACTCCTTTGGGGGTTTGATTTAAAACATCACGCAATGCTCGCTATGCTTCCTCGACAGAAGCAAAGAATGAGGGTAATCCCTAATTTAAATTCCCGCGAGAGAATGACATCACTAATGGTGATTCGTCTGACTTCGCTAAGCAAAAGTCTGGCCAATGTCGCCATAAGCAACGTTCACACGCCAAGACTAAAAGCGGCGAAATTGACTCTGAAAAGGGCCATCAATTTGGAACTACTGATGATCTGAGAGAGTTCTTATCTCTAAAGAGAGCTCGCCAATATTAGTATTGTGTGACCCTCAGAGAAGTAGTTACGACAGTTCAGAAGAATTGCCAATGTAAAGTTATTCCTAAAAAGGAATCGGTTTTCAGTCGTCTTAGTCATAGTCTTGAGCCTTCAGAGGTTCGGACCGAAAGACTACGACGTACCCAAAATGGTAAACTCTAAGAGTTCATTGTCAACACGACTAGTGTAATCTCTGGAGATGAGGAAGAAGGCGCGGACAGTTCGTCAGACCCGAGATACTCTCCTGGCATTGGAGGCATATTGCCAGAGACTGATGGTGTGTATCGCCACACCAAATTAAGGCAAAGAGTAGCAATTCCTTTTGAGTACTCCTTCCTCCAAACACAAGCGCTGCAGACTCCATCTTAAGTTGACCAACCTACTTCTAGTGATGCTAACTCTACCATAGCATCGAACGTAACCCCTAGCCCAAGTCAAGGCAACAATGGGTGGCAGACATGACAGACCAAGAAGATCTTCTCGCTCAGATGATAGCTCAACAGAAAGCTTCAGATAAATGATTTGAGTGTTTAGAGAAAATGTTCGAGCAGCTCCTATCAGCCTCTCAACCTCGTCAGAGTTCTTCGAAGGGGAAACGACTAGTCATCGAATTCTCCCCAGAAAAAGATTATGCGCATCAAGATGATGCAAATTCTGACCACTTAAGATCAGAAATATTAGCACTTCCGAAGCCAAGAAAGAAAGCAAAGGCCCTAGAAGACATCCAAAAATAGCTGAATGCTCTTTCTCAGTGAAGTGAGCTCAAGAAGATTGGAATCATCCGACCTTATCCCATCGAGTGGGACATGGTTCCTTATCCGATGAAGTTTAAGCTGCCAATGTTGCATACGTTTGATGGCCAAGGTTCTCTGAACCAACACATCTACTACTTCTACCAACAAACTAGGAATGTAGTAGGCAATGACGCCATTAAGGCGTGACTTTTTATTGGCACCCTTCAGGGGATAGCCTTCGATTGGTTTTAAAATCTGTCTGAGGGTTCAATCAAATCCTGGGCTGATCTGGAATTAAAGTTCTCTCACAATTCCATGAGGAACAATCAGATGTCACCATGGCCAAACTCCTCTCCGAAAAGTAAAGAGGAAATGAGACGGTTAGGGAGTTCATCGAGCAATTTCGCAATCTGACATTGCAATGTCAAGATATGCCATTGCTGATGCTACTCCAAACTTATCGGCACAATTTTGTGGGGCGTATAGAAGCTCATATGGGCCTTATTACGGCCTACACATGGAAAGATTTGATAGAACAAGCTGAGATAGAGATAGCAGAGAAATCATCAAAGCGTTTCAACAAGTTTGAATCCCGCACCAATTTCAAGGGCAATAAAGACAAGCAAGGGCAGTCCTCCCAACCGAAAGTCAAAGAAACTTTCGTAGTTGAGATCTAGAATCCCAACAACTAGAAAAGGGAACCAAGGAAGAATGTTCAACGCAATTACTCGTTCAAAAATGAACATACGGTGGCTATCTTCCGTGTCTTCAATAAGGATAATAGGTTGAAGCTTCCCAAAGCCTGACGTCCTGAAGAAGTCGGAAAGATTGACGATCCCAACTATTGTCTTTATCACAGAATATTGGGACACCCAATGAAGAACTGCTACATCCTTAAGGATAAAATTCAGATCTTTGTCGAGTCAGGAATCTTTAAGCTCAAGCCCGAGCAAAAGAAAGTCACCACTAACCTGGTGACTCTCCAATTTGGCTCCATGCCTGAAATCCAAGCCCAAGATGGCGTTGTTCTCATTTCTACTATAAGGATGGAAGTGGTCAATCATCACCAACAAAACCGACAAAGCTAAGGCTTAGTCCCTCTTACTATAGCAAGAGGGGAAATAATGTGGGTACATCCCGACCTTCTCCAAGATAACCATTGGACTCTTCCGGAGTCTAAGATAAAGAACAAGTGCAAGATGAAGTCTTGTAATGTCATCTCCACAATCGTTAGAGAGGAATCTCTACGAGTCTCTTCACTCACTGATTCAGAGAAAGAGAAAATTATCATGGCGGGGATAAGGTCTGGCTGAGATTATTTGAAGAACTATGATTAGCCAGAACCTTCCAAACAACCTGAACCGACCAGGCAAAGGAGACTCAGTTCGATAAGGCATGGCGGCGTCCCTCAGATGATCCCAAAGCCCCATTCCGGTATGATATCATGGCCCAACTAGCCAATATCCCAGATTGTATAACCTTATTCAAACTTTTACATTTATCTAAGGCAATGAGGGAGGCTTTGAAAGAAGTTTTGAACGACAATGAGGTGTTCCTCGCCCACATGGTCGAGCCTCCTCAGGATAAAGAATGCAAGCAGTGCTATCAGTGCCAACGGAAGGTGCCCTGTATCACTTTTACTCCAGAAGACATGCTTATCAAAGACCACCATCATAACCAACCCCTTTATTATACTGGGTATGTAGGATCGACAAAGGTCGAAAGGATTCACATCAATCCAGGTTCTGCTTTGAGCATAATCCCTCGGAGACTCTTGAGCTTTCTGGATATTCCCCTTCACAAGCTCTCAAAGACTACCACCACCATCTTTGGCTTCTACTTCAGCAGTAGCCGGTATCTTGGGAAGATCTGACTTAAATGTTAGATTGGTAATTTAAAGATAGAAGTGACGTGTTATGTCATTGACATCGAAACACCCTACAACCTTCTCCTCAGATGATCATGAATCCATTCCAACCTAATTGTCCTGTCAACACTTCATCAATGTTTCAAGTACATCGATGAACATGGGATTCAATAAAAGGTTGATGCTAGCATCCCTTTAAGGGTGTAGAGAATTACTTTACTGATTCTCTCTTGTATGATGAAAATCATACAATTGAGATTATCCTTCCCGATGATGAAGACAACGGTAATGAAGCAGACAATTAGCTATATCCCAACGATGATCCAATCTGGAAAATGGAACCGCTTATAATTACCCTCGAGGATCCATGTACTGACCAGTCAGCCGAAGATCAGGGCAACTGGATCTTTAATGAATACGAGTTTGCATATGACTACTCTTTAGACTCTAAGTATGAAAACTCAAGAGTCGAAACTCTGATGTCTAGGCTAGCTTTAGAACCGACTATGTACATGCCTATAAACGAGTCATACTCAACTCACCAGCAGCTAGGCAACTCAGAAGACACCACCTTCATAGTCCAAGCTAAAAGAGGCGCCCAGAATCCTATTAGCTTTGGAAAAGTCGAGCCGCGATGTCAATTATCAAGCTTGGATGAGGAAGCCGAAGGAGTGCTAGAATTCTCCCGTTACAGACAACAATCTCAGCATATAATGGAAAAATTGGGTTACAACTTCGTCCTAAAATAAGGATTGAATTTCAATCAAGGACCAAGAGGTCCTCTAATCCCTTTTTTACTAGAAGGGGAAGCTTTCGATTATTATAATCGAACTAAACATGGACTCAGTTACATCTCCCTTGAGGCCGATTCACAAATAGGACCAACATCTGATAATTTCCTAAGCAGCTCTTTAGATACATCTAACTGGGATTCTGACATCAGCATCGGTGCCATGTTTGGCGAATTTATGGCTAACATGGTCTCGTATAGACTAACTATAGATCTTGATGAATCCGAAGTGTTCGAAGATCTTGAAGATGATTCCTGGGCAAAACATCTTGAAAAATAGTGGGAGTCGTGCTTTGAAATCAGCGAACCACCCACCGAAGATAAAGTAGTCCAAGTCAACATAGATGACAAAGTCAATCCCAAGCCCATCTTCATCAGTGAAAGTTTATCATCTGCTGAGAAAGAAGAACTCATAACTCTCCTGCAAGAGTACATTGATGTCTTCGCCTACAGTTATGAAGACATACCTGGGTTAGACCCCAATGTGGCCATACATTATCTTAACATTGACCCGAATGTTAAGCTGGTCAAGCAACAACAACGACGCTTCTATTCTGAATTGATGAAGCAGATCAAGAACAACATCTAGATTGGCTGGCCAACAGATTGTGGTAGTAATGAAAAAGAATGGCAAGATCCGGATCTGTATTGATTTCAGGGTTCTTAATGTTGCTTGCCCAAAGGATGAATTTCCTCTCCGTATCACGGATATCATGGTTGAAAATACGTGCGGGTTTGAGAGGATGTTATTCATGGATGAGTTTTCTGGATACAACAAAATCAAGATGCATCGAGATGATCAGAAGCACACAGCTTTAAGGACACCCTTAGGGGTATTCTGTTATACAATAATACCCTTTGGCCTGAAAAATACTGGAGCAATTTACCAATGCACCATGAACATAATTTTTCGTGAGTATTTGCAATAGACGGTGGAGTGCTATGTCAATGACCTCACAATCAAGAGTCATCACAAACAAGACCATGTCAATGACTTGAGAACAGTGTTTGAAATCATGAGAAAGTATCATCAGGTAATTTCCTGGGATTTATTGTAACATCCAAAGGAATACATGTCGATCCCGAAAAAGTAAAAGCCATCCAAGAGATGCCACCTCCAAGGAATCTCAAAGAACTCAGAGGCTTACAAGGACGCTTAGCCTACATCCACAGGTGTATAGCTAACCTGTCTGGAAAATATCAACCGTTTCAAAGGCTGATGAAGAAAGATGTTTCGTTCATTTAGGACGATGCTTGTCAAGAAGCTTTCAATGAGATCAAGAGTTATCTCACGAAGCCATCCGTTCTAGCCACACCAGTATCAGGTAAACCTTTCCTGATCTAGGTCAGGGTAATGGATCACTCCCTCAGAGCACTTTTTGCCAAGAAGAATGACAATGATCGCGAACAAGCCATTTATTACCTCAGCCGGACTATGATTGGTGCCGAGCATCACTATAATCCAGTTAAAAAAGAATGTCTGGCATTGGTCTTCGCAGTTCAGAAGAGGCGACACTATCTCACTGGTCAATCTATCCACGTCATTTCAAGAGTTAATCCTCTACAGATACTCATGATGAAACCTGGATCGCTGAACTCCAAGCTAGCCAAATGGGCAATACTGCTTTCACAGTATGATATGATATTCATGTCATAGAAAATAGTTAAAGGCCAGACAATAGCCGACTTTTTGGTAGATCACCCCATTCCTGAATCTTCTAACCTCTATGAAGACATCTCAGATGAAGTCTTCGAGTCGAATATTGTCTCAGACTACCAAGTATGGTAACTTTATGTTGATGGGGCGCAAGACGCAACCACAGAGGAGCAATTGTCACAGGAGTGGGGCTAGTGCTGATCGATCCCCACGAACATGTCCTTCCTTGGCCTTATTCATTGACTGAGCCGTGCTCCAATAATGTGACCGAATATAATGCCTTCATAATTGGCTTGCAACTTGCTCAAGATATGGGTATCAAATTCCTTGAAGCTTACGGCGATTCTAAATTAATCATCAATTAGATCAAAGGAGAATATGAGGTCCGTCACAATGACTTTATACCCTACCATGAAGTAGCAATAAAACTTGCCCAGTCATTCGAAGGCTTCTACATTAGTTAAGTAGCCCGCCTCGAAAACACTCATGCGGATGCTTTACTGTCCTTTGTAGCTACTCTTGCCTTGACTCCTAAATCTACTAGGCACATCACAGTGGCTAGCCATCAATTATGCTCCCCATAGCAAATTTTGGAAGCTAACAAAGTGCATGTCATGCCCACTCACTTCGAGGCTAATGATTGGTATTTCTCGATCATTGATTATGTCTTGCATGGAATACTATCAGATAATCTGAAGCAAGCAATCTCTATCCAAAGAAGAGCTTCACATTGTTTCTATGATTCTGCTATGTGAACTTTGTATTGTCGATCATTCGACGACGTGCTCCTCCAATGTTTATCACCAAGCGAAGCTCGAGAAGCACTCAAGGAAGCCCACGATAGAACATGTGGAGCTCATCAACTTGGTTCTAAACTTCAAGAACGAGTTTGTCATCTAGGCTATTACTGGCCAACAATAATAGCCAATGCGGTAGCTTATGCCTAGCAGTGTCATGCGTGTCAAGTCCATGCTGATTTTCTACACCAACATCTAGAAGAATTGCATCCAACTGTTTCCTCATGGACATTTGAAACATGGGTATGGACGTCATCGGGTCAATTAGTCCACCGTTAGCTAGAGCCCATCGATTCGTTCTGGCCATCACTGATTATTTCTCCAAATGGGCCGAAGCTGTTCCACTCAGAGAGGTCAAGACATCTCATGTTGTTAAATTCTTGAAGCACCACGTGATTTATCGATTCGGCATCCCTAAAAGGATTGTCCACAAAAATGATCCATAGTTCATCAGTCAATCGTTCTTCAGATTCTGCAATAAGTTCAGAATTTAAGATATAGCTTCCACACCATATAACCTGGCTGCTAATGGTCTAGCTCAAGCTTTCAACAAAACCATCATCAAACTTCTGAAGAAGTTCGTCTCCTCTAACAAATAAGATTGGGTTGAGAAACTCAGAGAGTGTTTATGGGCTTATCGAATAACAGTCCACACTCCTACTGGCTCCATGCCTTTTTCCATGGTTTACAGATGTGAAGCCTTGATCCCTCTGAAAATTCAGATGTCGTCATTGAGAATCGCTCTCACCGAGAAAATGATGACTGAAGAACACTATCTAAAGCATCTCTAAGAACTAGAGGTGCTAGATGAATTGAGACTCCAAGCTCAGTAATGAATTGAGATCTACCAGTCACAAATCTCAAGAGCCTTTAACAGGAGAGTCAGAGAACGATCCTTCAAAGAAGGCGACCTAGTCTTAGCTGTTCGTCGACCCATGGTTATGACGCACATGACTAAGGGTAAATTTCAACCCAAATGGGAAGGTCCATTCGTAGTAGAGATATTCTACTCAAATGAAGCGTATCGCCTAATTGACCAAAATGACAATAGGCTCATGGCGCCAATCAACGGGAAATTTCTCAAGAACTATTACCTTGATTCTGGCCAATTTCATCTCCCCCACAGAGATTCTGGTCACGTTTAAATTTCCACCTCTGACCATAAATATTGATCATCTTGATCTAAAATCCAATTAAAATTCCCAACGAGTCATTAATTTTACACCACACCTCTGTTTGACTCTAAATATTTTACCACCATCATGTTAACATTACTCCTCTAAACGGTTTCCACTCTAATGATTCGATCGGTTAATATTACACCTCTGTTGGACCATTTCATCGACCGGTTAATATTACACCTCTATCGACATGTTTTTTTAGATTTGACTGGTGAACGTTACACCTTTGTCAATCCGCCCTTGCCAAAAATCGATTAGTTAACATTACACTTCCATCGATTTTCTACCGTTAAGTTAACACTACACTTCCAAATGGTAGTCGTCTTTTGGACTCCTTCAAAACCGGCTGGTTAACATTACACCTCTGTCGGTCATTTCATTTGGCACGTTGACATTACACCTTTGTTAAATACCTTAATACTATCATGTTAACATTACACCTCTGAACAGTACCAACTTAACCAAATTTGATACGTTAACACTGCACTTCTATCAGTTTGATTCTATCATTTCATCTTTCCAGTAAGGATATCAATACGATACGTTAACATTATACCTCTATCATACACATATTAAAAAAGGGGCAAAAGTTCTTTTATCATTAAAAGAGCTAATCTACTGAATTTTTTTAAAAGGGAATACGAATAAAAAGAGTGTATTTGTGTAATACATCCGGCTATCCTGGAACCCCTAGCTTCAAGAGCATTCTTTTGGGCTTTCTCCCTCAGAGTTCTGGGATCAATAGGAGCAGCTTGAATTCTAACAGCCTCTGGCCTAGTCTTCTTAGCTTCAAGTTCAGCAACATTGAGATCCCACTCTTTAGCCAACTAGGCTGACTTAAGTTCAAGCTCCTTCTTCTGCTTTTGAGCTACTTCTAACTGTGCTTGAGCTACAGCAATGGCCACCTTGGCCCCATTGATGGTGGCTTCCCTCTCCAGAATGGTGTTGTGAAGCTCTGCTTGATTATCATCAACTGATGCAAGGCTATCATTCAGTCCTTGAAGCCTCCTTTTGATCTGCTCCATCTTCTTGCAAGCAGACTCTTCAACCTCACGGTGCTTCACTGAGAGTTGACAAAATTCAAGCTTAGCAATGCCATCAACATCAGCTGTACGAAATCGTTGCAACTCTTAAAACTAAAGCTCAACCTCGTCGATCATCTTTTTGAACAGTTCAGTACGTGTGGGTCCTGCAATCGACATCAAAAGGCTGAGTTGGTTCCTCAACAAAGCAAGAGTACGGGCAGATAGGCCTTTCTGCATAGCCAAAGCAGGTTCAATACTTCGGTTGAATAACTTCATTAAACTCTCAACCAGAATCTGAATCTCCAACTCGATCAAATCATTTGGGTCAGGAGATTGTGCAATTTCTATGCGGCTCGAAGGACCCGCTTTTGTAGAAACCACCAATGCATTCGTGGTTGTCGAGAAAGTAGTTGGTAAGATTTGCATTTGTTCACTGCCCGATAGGAGGAATGGTGCAAGCGTGGCTAACACCCTAAAAACATCTACCGTAGTAGAAACCACAGATGTTACCTCAGCTGACGGGGCGATGGTTCTCACAACCAATATTGTGGTCATTGGCATGTCCGTGAGTACAACTTTAACACGGGTAGTTGCAACCTTTGGCTCATCAGATATATCTACTGCTATAATAGGATCATCTTCAAATTTAGGCTCAGGGCTTGACAGCACTACCCTTCCGACTCTTACTGGAATCGGAGAGGATGATGCATCGTCATCTTCATCAAATGACTCGGGAATAACCAATCTCCGCCGCAATGCTGAAACAGGTGTAGGGGTAGGACTTGCTACTATATTGACAGTTGGCTCAGACTCGAGAGCACTAAAAGCACCATCGAAATCAGTCACTGGCTCAAACTCGCCACCAGCAGGAATAGATGTAGGAGCCGCTTCACCCATGATCTCCAATCCGGGTTCATCGTCTGCTAGAAAGATAGACAAAGCCTCAATTATCGAAGCAAAGAAGCTACGCAAAATTGGTCAAAGAAAAGTATACCTGGCATTTAAGAAGAGCTGCCAACGTCACCCTCGAAGCCTGCATCGTCAGGCTCGGTAAGATAGGCGTCGGCATCGGCTTCATAATCCACCTTCTCCTCATCATCTGGATCTTCTTCATCAAGAAGGATGGGCTCTTTGCCTGCATATAAGAAGCTCACATCAACCAAATGCACAGACAACTTGATACAAATATATGAGTAAAACGCACCTGAAGTTTTAGCTATATGTTCCTGCGTCGGAATCACAGGAGATTCTTCCCTGACCCTTGAAGAGCCTCCAAGGACAGGTTTAGGTTTTGAAGGCGCTATACGTTGTTTCTTTGCAGGTTGTTGTGGGAGATGAGCTTGCAACGACCTCCTCCCTTGGGTCCCCCTTCCTCTACCAAGTGCTCCTCGGCGAACCGCAGATTCAGACGATTCCCAGATACTAACACTAATTAGCCTTTGAGGAGTAGGTTGCCCACTCGGTGCCTCCCAATCTTCATCTTTCGGTGCGCCTTCTACTAGAAAGTCTTGAAGTCCAGGAGCCCTACTCTTTGAACCTTTCTTAGACAGCTCCCTATATCTCCGGATGATCTATCATAAGCCAATTTTCTTCACATGAAAGTCAGGATTGGGAACAATCACTCTGCAATACCACTTGCAAAACCCTAACGTCATATAACAGTTGGGTATGTGATAGGGAAGTGTGAATCTAGTCCCTCTAGCCTCGACAACAACATGATACCAAGCAAAAGCACAGTCTACCAGGCTTCCCATGTGCAACAACCCTAGATTTGGATTCCGATGAAAAGCTGGTCATATCCAAATTGACTAGCAAATCGGCAAGGCACGTATGGCTCGATGTAACACTCAGTCCCATTCAACCTAGCAACGAGATGACCTGGCCTGATATTGACCAACCAGTTGAAACACCCACTGGATGGGTAAGTAAACCCTTCGGTACTTGCACCATCTTCAAACTCGTCCCCGGGGCTGGTACCATCAATCTCGAGAAAACAACAATAAAGGTTGTAATGATCTTTGCTCTAACGAATTCGACAAATCCCCACGAGATACTTGATGGTCCACTTTGAGCACTCATACTCTAAAGTAATGAGACGCCCTCTCCACTTGGTGCAGCAGCTGACATCAACGGAGAGTAGTGTGAAGTATACCATATCACCATATATGTATACGGTAACTCCGCTCTAGGGTTCGAAACCTGATCTCTCAGACTATTATCTTCTTGGTTTAGGTACTCGATAACTAATTCCTTTAGCCCGTGATGTACGCAACTGACAGTTGCTGGAAGAAGGCCAAGTTGTATCCAGTAGCGAGCAGCACAGCAAGGAATAACACTTTGATAGAGATGCGGTCCTTCGGTCGGGAAGGCATAACACAACCTTTCAACCACATCGAGAGGAATCCTGTAAGCAGAGCCAACTCAGATATCCGCTCCTTTGTTTGATGGTGGAAACTCTCAAATTTATTGTCCATATGGAACCCACATTCATCTGATTTGGCAGTATGAAGTACTTGACCCTCATTGAAAATCCAGGTCCTAACTTTAGTTTCTATCACCGAATGGACCGAATTGACATTCCCCTTCTTACTAATATTGGGGAACAAATACTCAGCCCAAGGGACGTGAGCAACAGTAGAATCATGTCCAGTGTTTGCGACGATCCTTTGACAGATAAGGAAGTGACAGACTAATTCTCGAAATGCCTCCTCAACATGAGCGGTCTTTGTATAAGCATTCAACTCTGCATTGGTCAGGAAGAACTCTTTATATGGATGGTCTCCCATTAGCAGTCACGACACTTCAAATATTCAAGCAAAGCGATCCTAATTTTGCTCGCCGGAGTGAAGAAGGGGTTGCTGTCGATATTATATAGCTCCAAAATGCTGTACAACACCGGCGCATAAATCCCTAACCACATTTTGAGGCTCTCACTGCAGAATAGAGCCCCAGTCTTCTCAAGTTCCCTTCAAAGGTGATGAGAGCGTAATTCACTAGATGGGTCCACCACTGTGTATCCATCGACCTTATCCAACCAGGGAATCTAGTATCCCCATCAGGATACTGCGCATCAGTCTTTGCAAGTTCATTCCCGAAGATATTTGAGACAACAGGAACTTCATTAACATGGGCGTCCTCATGAAGAAGCCCGGATGCAAACCTATGACGTTGACCCCGTAGAGTCCGTCCTGACAAAAGTCACCGTCGTACTTTAGAGAGCCCACCTTCACACTATCTTCTTTGTTGGTGAGGGTGAAACGCATTAGGTGAGGCACGACGAGAGGCTGCAAGTACATGAAGGACACATGACGCTCTATCGTTGGCAGGTAGTAACAACGGTACCCTTGGGTGTAATACCAATGCTCATTTGTCCAACTGAATATGGAGGTGCCATTGGGATTACTATCCCCAAATAAAAAGTGAGGCTTCCCTGACGTATCCTCTTTGAGAATGGAGAACTTAGCATCTGTGACCATCTCCCGCAGAGTTCGATAGTCCCCCAACCATATAGCCTCAACCATTTCTTGGCTGCTACCCTCTAGGTATAGAGGGACGTGCCCGTCGAAAGCATGCCTCACTTCATAGTCACGAGTCCCATCATGTCCAAAGTGGTTATGACGGTCGACGACCTCCTTCGAAAAGCAAACTGCAAAAAAGAGGCAAAAAAACGAGTTGGAAGATAAAGACTGAAAGAAATCAACCAAGTCTTTGCACTCAGATGCGAAGTTCGCCATGGGCGAATCTCTCTCATAAGTGAAAGTCATCGCAATCAACTAAGTGTTGACAAATTTGGCGAACTTTGTACACGTGAAGGTAGCTCAAATTAGATTAACGAACCTCATTTAAACGAAGGTCGCTCAAACCAGGCTAGCGAGCAACGCTTAAAGCGAAGGTTGCTCAAATTAGATTGGCGAATCTCCTTCAAACGAAGGTCGCTCAAACTAGATCGTGACCCCACCCAAATGAAGTTCGCTCCAGAAGTCCAAAAGGCTAACAGCAACGAGTTCCGCCTGAGAAGCGAAGCTCACCGCATCAAGCGCCATTGATGGCTGCTAACAGAACTTCATTGTCGCCAACAAAAGTTTGTTAGTAAGACCACGAGTGGTCATAAAAATCACACCTTTAGCAGCGAATAAACTTTAAGTGCCCAAAGGCACTATTTAAAGCCGACCGGGACTGAATTTTGATGGATCCAATGATCACCATGGGTGAATTCGAAACTTACCCACGGCCATCTCCAACTGCACCGGCGTGTCTTCTGTTCTTGGCTGACGAGGCCCCCTAACAGCACCTCTTCCTCATGAGATCACACGACGAGGAGCCATTAAAGATTGATCTTGAGTTTTTTTGGTTCTGAGAAAACTAGGATTTTGAGAAAGTTAGGATTTTTGAAAATCAAAATGAAGAAGAAAGGAGGTAAACAGCTCTATTTATAGGTGGGCCCCAAACTTCGCTGAAGATTTTCACCCTTAACTTCGTTGTAAATCCCACCCCTAGCTTCGCTAAAGATTCTCGCCTTGAACTGCACTGAGAATCTCACTCTGAATGAACTTCATCACAATTTCAGACGCAGAAATTGAGGATTCAAATTTTAAATCCTCATGACAAGCCCCGCCTAACCGATTTATTGAGCTTCACCCAGCTGACTGTTTCTGAAGATAAGTAAATGAACTTCGCCCCATTCAGTTGGCCACTGAAGTGAACTTCGCCAGAATGATATGGCGAATTTCACTAAGTCTCCAAATTGAGAAAATTTTAACTCAATTTATTTAAGACCCTACCTGGCGAACTTTAATTTGATTCTCGCTGACATAAGGCTAAGAGAGAGAGAGAGAGAGAGAGAGAGAGAGAGAGAGAGAGAATTAATAGCCTTTAATTGTGGGTTAAGTGGCCATTAATGTAGAAGATACTGGGGGAGCGGTTATCCCCTTGAAAATAGCTCTGAAATGGCTGATTGGCGAAGTTCACTGATTCGGCGAAGCTTGTTGAAGACGTTGGACGAGGCTCACTTGGACGTGGGTGAGCCTTCTTCGGAATTGTGGATAACGTGGCCCACGTGGGTTGCTGCTGGCGGAGTTGGCTGACATCAAACGGCGAACTTCGTGTGGTTCACTTTTGACTCGTTTGGGCTAAGCTGAAATGAGCTATGTGGCAAAGTTTGCATGCTCTATTAGGCGAGCTTCGCTATAGCTTGTTATGGGCTCGAGTTTGGGCCCATTTGAAGCATTTAGCCTATGGACGTTTACTTTTTGGATCCAAACCGAATCATTGGTCTGGATGAAATATATTCTAACCGTCTATAATTGTGTACAAAACTGTGCTGATGACTTATTTCTGAATGTCGAGCAAGAACATCCATCAACTATGGTGTTAGGTATTTTGGCTGACAAATAATGGACTTTAGATCTCTTTGAGGAAGGAGGTGATATTCCTTTTATATTTAGGGTTAATTGCGGATACATCCCCTATATTATCACCCAAGTGCAGATAGACCTCCTGTAGTTCTATCGTTATAGATAAACCCCCGAGTTAAATTTTTTTCGACTTTTTTACCGTCAAGGTGTCTAGTTGTCAAAAAAAAATTCTTTCTGTGAGGGTAAAAGTGTCTAAAAATCACTAAAGAAGGTTATCAGCAACACTAAAACGATAGGGCATTTATCTAAACCTACAAGGCATTGATATGCAATTGGGAAATAGTATAGAGGGTTTTTTTTCGCAATTATTCGATATTTAACACAAAAGAGACATTTTCTTTGGTGTGAAGGCATTATAAATTCTTAGAAAGAGGTTTATTCTACATGGATGATCGAGATGTTATTAATCTCTATTTTAGAAGGGATGGTTTCTCCCTATTCATCTTTTGGAACTGTATCTTTGTGCTATTTCAAATGTGGAATTTGATATTCCCTGATTTTTAGTATCAAGGCATTGTGAATATGGAAATGAATTTGAAGAGTAGAAGCGTAATGTTTGCTTATCATCATCGTCTTTAATGATTTGCATCAAAAGTTGTATACATAGCACTTTAATTTTACTCATTCAATGGCGATAATGAAAACAAAGTCTAAGGGCAGTCGCAGAAGGACAGTCGCATTCTGCGACTGCCCTTAGACGCTTGCAGAAAATATAATGGAGAGTGTCATGGGTTTTGGGTCGTGTAGGGTTAATTTTTACGTTGGGTTGGGTTTAGGGACAAGTGTCCCCCTATTGGAGAGAGTGATAACATCAATTGCTACTACTAGAACTTTTCCTCCTTAAGATAGAGTTAGAACTAATCCTGGTCCCATCTAGGAGAAAGGTGTGTTCCGGTAAAAACTAGGCTAGTATGCTCAGCTTTTCAAAGGCTAAATTTGGCCCTTGAATAGGATTTGTTTTGGTCCACCTCCCCTCCGACCAAAATAAGACTGGTTTGGCTTAAAATCGATCGCGGAATAAGTCCTGTCCTGATTTTAGGGTGGTTGCCAAAGACTTCCTAGAGTGTCATCTTATTGTGCTCACCCTGTGACCTGTTTCTAGAAGAATTTACAGTCAACAAGAATGATTTAGTGAAAGAAAGAGAAAGAGTGGATATCAACTCACAATTAACAAAATGGAAGTCATCACTTATAATAAACTAGTTATAATCAATTAATTAATTAATGGGCTTTACTTCGGGACTCCAATAATAGGTTTTTTTTAGATTTTAAAATTGTTATAAAATGGAAAAATTGGCTGAAGATAAGGACAGATGCTTGCTCTTCCTTAATTGATATAGTTTCCATTTCTTTTTCTTTCCTTTCTCCTCCATAACTGTTCACCTTCCTCATTTTCCTCCGCCTCAACAGCAAACACGCGCAATTATCTTGATAGTTTTGTAATGAAAACTTTTAAGTGATAATTAACAAAAATAAAGCCAGAAGGCAACATATCATGTTGAGAAATTATAAACTAAACTTAGATACTATCATTACATTTCTTTACCCTTTTCATGTATTTTATTCCAAAATTAGAGTTTTTTTCATTTACCTCATTAATTAAACAAGAAAAGGAAAGTTAATCCTTAAATTTGTCAAAAAAATGCACTATATGGCTTATTTACTTGAAAGTTCTGACTTCATCATCCGATGACTTTATAAGGGCAAAAAAAAAAAAATACAACCATTGCTATTGACATTAATTTTATTCATAAGTAGAGTTTTTAAAATAAAATATGATATTCTCCGTTGAGAATATGATAATAAATAATTAGAAATAAAAAATGAAAGAGATAATAATACGATGTTGGATTATCTTTTCAAAAGAATGTGAGTGAAAAGGATAAAATTTGTCAACATAACAATATAAATAGGACACTTGAAGAAAAAATAGCTTGGAAGGAGAAAACAAAGTTCAGTAGAAGATGAGCCTGATTATTTTTCTGGAAGAAATTTAGTAGAAAATACTAAAATTTGAAACAAAAATGATATGCAAATCAGAGCGGAAAAAAATGTAACAGAGTTCCATAAGGAAATAAAGTATATAAAATAAATATTAAGAAAATAAAAATATAGATACTAAAATTAGAGTACAACCCAAATAATTAGGCACCTTCATAACATCTGAACAATAAAATTCGGTGACATTAGGAGAAGAAAAATTACAATAAACATGACGGCGAATGAACTAGAAGGGAAAAATACAACAGCTCAACTGAGCAAGCTTAATTGCGAGCGTATTCTCTTATTATGAGTTTGGGGGGTTTTTCGAATTTCTCTACCGCCTCTTTCAGCTTACCAAGATCTATAGATTCAATATCAGGTTCTGCCTCAATCTGCTTGAGATTTTTCAGGTTTTCAATGCCCGAAATTTCCCGCACTTTTTCTTCCCGAGGCATATGATAGCTGTTACTGAATACAAGTGATTCAAGACGAGGCAATGCTCCTTCTTTAAAACTCACTGAATATGATGGCACAACGACCAACACCCTGAGATCCTGAAATTCTCGAGCTTCAAAATGGAGGTGTTGATATCTTAGTGCACCTGCTAGGAGTTTAAGATGGATCAAGTTCGGTAGGGATCCAAGACGTCTTACAGAACAACCCTCCTGAGACCCGAGCTCATGGATGCCGGTCCGATGGAGAGTTATCTTGACAATACCCTGGTGATTGAAAACCCAACGCGGCACTTTGCCTGTCCAACCAGAAAGATTTAATCTTTGAAGTCCATGGAAGAGAAAATAAACGGAATAAAGTACTCCCAAATCAGGAGAACATAATTTCAAAGAAGAAAGGGATTTGCTCAGCCCCCTGAGAGATTGTTCCAGATGCTCCCGTTTGATAGGCCCACTAATTTGTAATTCAAGATTTCTTAGTTGGGTCAGCATCTGCAGATCCTTCAGCACGCCTTTGAATTGAGACGAATCTACCTCTTCCAATGACAATGTCTGCAGGTTAGCCAACCTTCCTATTCCTCTGGGAAGTGTGAAACTCCATCCTCGTGCAAAAAGGAACCGGAGCTCTTGGAGCTTCAATAACTCAGCAGGGAGTCTTATACGAAAATACTCTGTTGCGATGTCCAAAGTCTCAAGCTTTCGAAGATTTCCTATGGATTTGGGGAACACCTCGGCATGATAAGCAAAGCGCAAGTATCTCAAATGAAGTAACTGAGAAATCACGTTGAAGTCAGCCTCATCAAAATAACGATAAGTTTGAAAATCCAACACCCTTATAAACCGTGCTTCAGAAAACACATTTGCTGATGAGGGACGCTCAAACGTGGTCAATGAGCGGAGCCCAAATAATCTCAATTTACTTGGAAAATCTCCAGAGTGGACTGATAGATATCGGATCATTTCCTTTGGTATCCACATGCTATGTTCCTGAACCGGTGTGACAAAGTTCTCCTCCCTCGACTTGGACACTATCATTTCCAGTAAAATGTCATGCACCTGAAACTTCTTTACCTTGCCGCTAGAAGTGAACGTAAGCGGTAGGATCAAGAACCGATTGGCAATCTCATTGAAGTATGATTCCGCCACTTCCTCTGCACTCATGTCACAACGACTACTAGCAAGCCCTTCTGCTACCCACAACCTTTGGACCTCTTTGCGTTCTATCAAATAGTCTTCGAGATATTTGCTCAGATATAAGTAGTAATGCTTGACAGGGTAAGGTAAGTCGTTGTAGCTTAAATCTAATACTTTCCTCATTTCCTCCGGGTTCGGATTGGTTTCCATCTCTGAACTGAGGTATTTCAGCATATTGTCCCATTCATTTATGTCCTTCTTTGGCTTGGCAGCAAGAACACCAGCTATTGATATAATGGCTAGCGGCAATCCCTTGCATTTTTTGACTATTTCTCTAGATGAGTTCTCGAGCTCCTTTGGACAAGTATGGTCAGGGAATACCCTTATGCAGAACAATTCAAAGGACTGTTCTGGTGATAGAGTACTATGTTTATAGATGTCGCCGGGAATTTGATTGCAGCAAGCTTCAGCTACATCATTCTTTCGGGTTGTTATTATAATCCTGCTTCCCTTATCGTTACTCGTAGGCAATGCAGGTTGTAGACCGTTCCATGCATCTATCCCCCATATGTCATCGAAAACTATCAGATAACTCTTATCTTGCAGATGCTTTCTAAGCTTTTCAGTGAGTTTCATCCAGTTCATTTTGTCAAGATCCAGAGCAGACGGCAAGAGTTGTCTAATCATATCTTTTAGAAGACGCCCGATGTCATACGATTGAGAAACGGTGATCCATGCACGACAATCGAAGTGCCTAGTGACATCTGGGCTTTCATAGGCTCGCCTTGCTATTGTAGTCTTCCCAAGTCCTCCTGTTCCCGTCACTGCAATCAAGCTGAGTTTTGGGCACTCGTTCTTGTCAAGTAACAACTTGACAACCTTCTGTCTGTGCTCATTGATGCCAACGAGCACAGATTCCTCAACATAGAGGGTGGATAGACGAGGATCATGCCGTCCAAGACTAAGGTCGGAAGTAGATGCTTCACTGCTGCTGGTGATTCCGTACCGCAATCTTCTCTGGTTCACATCTTCAACTCGAGATTTGATGCTTTGAATCTCGGCTGCAATTTGATGGCACGCTCTTAGTTTCCCGTCTGATCGAACTCTGTGCGTGCATGCCCGGAGGCAAAGCCAAGAATTCTGTGCGGTAATTTGAGCATAGTATAAGTTAGTTCCACAAATAATCAGAAAAGCATGAATTCTTCAGAAGAAGAAAAATCAACATGATATTAAGGTAATTAATTAACCACACGGTTTATGTATTAAAATAGAAAGATAGATGGGTCTTACGCACACTGTGAAACTATTAAAGGAGAGTTGACCCATACAACATATGCATTGTATTTTAGGAATAAGATGTTGAAGTGGATATTTGATATAGATATCAGAACTAATATTATATGAAATAGTATGTCTTCTTGTATCAAGGTGTATGAAGAAATCCTTGGAGAATCAACTAATGATAAATTGTCCGATAAAGTAAGTTGGTGGTTAATGAAAACTTCTGAATCAAATTAGAGGGAAGAGAACATCTTATGAAGAATCCCAGAAGTATAGGAATGGGACAGTAGAGAAGTAAATTATTAGTTAAGGAAGAAAAACATTAGCAAGACTAAATATGAGGCTTATGAAAATATATATAAGAAGCAATATTTTAGGGGCGTGGGGAATATATACAAGCTTGCACGAGGAGACAAAGAAAGGGTAGTGATTTGAGTAAGTTAAGAGTTTTAATAAAGATAGTGAAAGTAAAGACTGGTGGATTGACTTATTATCCTTAACTGAAATAGTGCAATTTCAGTTGGTGGTTAATGAAAACTTCTGAATCAAATTAGAGGAAGAGAACATCTTATGAAGAATCCCAGAAGTATAGGAATGGGACAGTAGAGAAGTAAATTATTAGTTAAGGAAGAAAAACATTAGCAAGACTAAATATGAGGCTTATGAAAATATATATAAGAAGCAATATTTTAGGGGCGTGGGGAATATATACAAGCTTGCACGAGGAGACAAAGAAAGGGTAGAGATTTGAGTAAGTTAAGAGTTTTAATAAAGATAGTGAAAGTAAAGACTGGTGGATTGACTTATTATCCTTAACTGAAATAGTGCAATTTTGATGAAATCATATTTTTATTAATATAATTTTTAGGGATTTTTATTATGAAAACCACCTTTAAAAGAGGTCAAATCAATATAAACCATCTTTGAAATCTTTTTATATGTAAACCACCTTCTAAGTGGGTTTAGGTTTTAATCAACTACTTTTGTCAAATTCGCTCAATTAATACCTTACTTATCCAATCTATCCTCATTAATTACAGAAAAATGATAAGTGTACTACAACTTTGATACTATTTTGGCACCACCACAAATAAAAGAGTGGGGTCCTTCCTTGAAAATTGATAAAAGTGATTGTTTGAAAACTAAACCCACTTATAAGGTGGTTAAAAGAACTTTAAAATGGTTTTATCGATTTGACTTATTTTAAAGGTTGTTTTCATGAAAAACTCTATTTTTAAGTAAGATGCGTTATTTATTAGTAAAATTATTTAAGAAAATAATGTCAGTATGTATAAAATACCATTTATCAGATATATTATTAAAATCTCTAGTTAACAATATTAAGTCATGTTCGTTAATTTTCAATACACACTTTATGCATATGAGGGACATCATAAAAGTTAGAGTAACTAAAGTCGAATGTAGACTACCAAGTACTTGAAAAGAAATACCTTAAATACATACTACTAAATCCTTAAATATGAATTTTATTCGGGACTATGAAAAGTCTCTAAAGTGAAAAAAAAAAATCTTCAAGTCACCAAATTGGAAAAAAAAATTGCAAATTCAAATATAGACTTTCAATTCTTTTAACTGCAACAAAAATTAAACTCTAATAAATGTCTATTTAAAAGTTGAATCACGGAGAGGAACATTAGACTACTGATTAAGCATATTCTTAAATATCGTAACTGAAAAAATATTATTGTTTAGTATTTGGTGGTGATCCTTTAAAGTTGAAGGATACATTGATTCGGATTTTTAGTCGGATCCTGACGATAGAAAATCTATATCAGGGTTTGCCTTTGCATTAAATAATGAAGCTATTAGTTGAAGTAGTTATAAGCAAGAAACTATAGTTGTTTCTACAACTGAAGCAGAATATATTGCAGCTTGTGAAGTAGCAAAAGAAGCAGTTTGGATTAAAAAATTTGTGCAAGAGTTAGGTGTTGTTTTTACTACCCAATCCATCACTTTGAATTGTGATAACAGTGGGGCAGTTGCACAAGCTAGAGAGCTTAGGGGCTCTAGCTTAGGGGTCATCATAGATCAAAACACATTGAAAGAAAGTATCATTTGGTAAGCGAAATCGGCAAGAGAGGAGACATAGATATTATATACAACACCCTAAAAATTTAAAAAAATACAAACAACCCCCTTGAAAAATCTAAAAATTATAAAGAAAAACACCTGAAAAACTCCAAAAATTACGAACACCTTGAAAATTAGAAATTTTCGAACAGTTCCATGACCAATTGGTAATTACATACAGCACCTCAAAAATTTAAAAATTACAAACAGAGTTCCAAAAAATCTTAAGTTGCATAAAACACCTCGAAAAAAGTGAAAATAAAAAAGCACCCTAAAAATCTGAAATCTACGATCTGCCCTCTGAACAATCTAAAACTATAAAGAATCACTGAATATTCAAAAATTACAAACAACCTCCAAAAAATCTTTAAAAATACAAAAAAATATATCAAAATAAAAAAATAATGAAAAACCACTCCGCAAATCTAAAATTTTTATTTCCCCCCCTGCACAATCTGAAATTACAAAGCCCACCCCAAAAAAGTTTTAAAACTTTCCTAGAAAGATCAAAGCTTTGATACCTTATGTCTTCTAAGGTACCGCTTTTCCTGAATAATATTGTTGTCATTTAGCATAAAGAGTGTGATATAGTAGTTTTTTGGGAACTTAGTTTTTGGTCAGAAGTGTTTCACCCATATTGAAAATCATATTAGTTTTGTCATTAGCAATTAGTAACATATTGATATATAAGTTTTATTGTTTTTAAATTGATGTTTTGGATCAATGTGACTAATCTTCTCTGTTGGTCTCATGTGAATTTTGTTAAGTATGAATTTAATTAGATTTCCCATCGCATTAGTCGTTATGCCTTTGCTATGTAGCATAAAAGCTCTTTGATATGTCCGTTTGATCAAAGTTCTAAAATTACAAGTTGAAATTTTTATATATCTGTTAAATCAAAGTTCTAAAATTTGTAAGGCATAACTAAATTCAGCATTATCAAGTTTGATATTAATCTACAAAATGTTATCATCATGTTAAATCATCAAGTAGAGGTTTAAACACTTGATCTTATTTCATACAATACATTATATGCTAACCATGAGTTATAGTAAAGATATAAATCTATTTCTCAAAAGATAATAATAATAATAAAACATAAACCCAAATGAAATAATAAAATTTTTGACCACATGCAACGTACATGCATCCCACCTAATAAATTTAAACATGGTTGTTTGTTAAAATTAAATTTGAAAGCAAGTGTCGAAAATCAATATGTAGAATAGTAATATTTCTTGTTACCAAGTCTATGGATTTCCCAGTTACTCCAACAAGATAGAGTTGGTGTCTTTAATTAATTGTAGTGCATAGTGTCTCGTACAGGATTGGACTTTTTTTTCAGTTCAAAAAGAGGCCCTTGTCTACGTTACGTTTAGACCACTTCCACCATGGTTCAATCCTAACCTGGCTATGGTCTTAACTTGATTAATGTGAAGTTTCCAAACACACCCGTAGAAGATTACTTCTGCCATGATCAGTATTATGGTCATTAGGGTTAAGCTTTATCCCCACAATTATGACTATTCTTACCACCTAATTAATAAAGTAAATACCTGCGTAGAAGTTCTGGATGGAAAAGGAAATTGGGTTGAGAAATTTAATATAGATACAAGGGCTTCTAAATCGAAAAATCAAATGTAGACTACCAAGTCCCTGAAAAGAAATACCTCAAATACATACTACTAAATCCTTAAATAGAAATTTTAATCCGGACTATGAAAAGTTTTAAATTGGAAGAAGAAAAAGTATAGATTGCAAAGTCTCTAAAGTCAAAAATCAAATATAAATCTTTAACTCTCCAAACTGGAACCAAAAAAAATTCAAATGCAAATATAGACTTTCAATTCTTTTAACTAGAACAAAAACTTAAACTCTAATAAATGGCTACAATAGATCAATGAGAAAAAAAAATTCAAATACCAACTTAAGGCGTGAACTAGAATAAAATAATTTTAAATACGGATCTCTATGCAAGTCCCTAAACTGGATGCTAATCTCGAAGTTCCTACATTGGAATGAGACATTCATCTTTGAATTGGAATGAAGTTGAAGTTCATTTAAATCCAATTTAAGCATGAACTGTCACGCCCCGGGCCCGCGAGCATGTTGGCGCAATGTAAGTCTTGGGACTCACGGAGTGCAACACGTGATTTGGCTCAATCAATTGCCAAAATTGGCTAGCCAATGTTGCACTTGGCTCTCAAGACCCATCATTTAAACCTTTCAATCACTCAATCAATATCCGATGTGGGACTAAATCTTGGGGTATCATAATCACCCCACCTTAATTGCGCGACGTTCTCGTCGCAGCATGATAATTGGTCCATCTCAGTATCACCACCAGGCAATGTGGACTCTAGAGGTGGCTTCTACGGGCTTCTAGAGGTGGCTCCTACCGCACTCACACGGTGTAGCACTTAGTCCCGCATAGCACTTAGCTCCATATTTTTGGCTGGCTAACTGCTCTGATACCATTTGCCACGTCCGGACTCGCGAGTCTGTTGGCCCGATGTAAGTATTGGGACTCACGGAGTGCAACACGTGGTTTGGCTCAATCAACTGCTAAAATTGGCTACCCAATATTGCACTTGGCTCTCAAGACCCATCATTTAAACCATTCAATCACTCAATCAATATCCAATGTGGAACTAAATCTTGGGGTATCATATGAACAAGTACCTAAACTGGAATAAAGTTTCAAATTCATTTCGAGTAAAATACTAGAATATTGAAACTCTAAATCCCTAAACTGGAATGAGAACTACAAATGCCAACCTCTAATCCCTGAACTGGAGAAATAATTTCAAATTCGGATCTTTTCAGTCCCCAAACTTGAGTGAGAAATTCAAATATGGATTTCTTTATGGTCGGTTTGGAAAGAGAAGAGGGCAGGGGAGGGGAATGATTGATCTAAACCCAAGGGGAAGGAAAGAAGAGGAAGGGAGTGCAATGTAACTGATTGTATTTGGATAGAAAACTAGGGAAGGACGAGGGAGTGAGAGTGATAAAACTAAATTGTGTTTGTTTAGAATAGAAAACAGGAAGGGAAGGGAGCAATTCACTTAAAATCCAACCCCTCCCTTTCCCTCCCAATCCATCCAGTTTGGGAGGGTTAAGAAAGTGAGGAAATTTGCATCTTTTTAACCCTCCCAATCGTTCCCCTCACTTACTAAAAAAATATAAATGAATACAATTTTAGGATAGTTAGCATTGTAACCTCCCTACCTCCCCTCCCCATCCCCTCTTAAAAAAAAAAGCTATCCAAACTCACCACAGTCTCTAAAGGAGAATGAAAGGTTCAGATACGGACCTATTAGTTTCTATATTCGAACGAAAATTCAAAACATGAACCTCTAAATTTCTTATCTAGAATGGGGGAAAAAAATCAAATAATAACATCTACGTTCCTCATCGAGAATGAAATATTCAAATAAGAAACTCTATGTTCCTTGCATGTCTTGAAAGAAAATTTCAAATAGGGACATCAAGATTCTAAACTTAAATGAAAGTTTTAAGGCTAAATGGCAGTTAAATACCACAAAGTTTACCCATTCTGCCACTTATATAACATGAGTTTTTTTTGGGCAAACAACTACGAAAATTGGCACGTTAGTATCCTTGGTCATGCAAAGAGAAAATTTACACCTGAATGTTTCCATATGACATTAACATGTTAATTTTATAACTTTCCTAGTCATTAATATTTGTTAAGTTTATCATTAACATATCCAACTCTATTTTAAAGTAGAATTAAGATAAGTTTAAAAAGAAATTCGATAGGTTTAATTAATAGCAAGTTTGACAAATAATAATAGTTAAAAAGCTCTAAAATTGGCATGCAAGTATCAAAAAGAAACATTCGGGTGAAAAGGTTTATGTTTGCATGATTGATGGTACTAACATGCTAATTGTAAACAATTTTTTTTTGCCAAACAAAAAAAACTCATAGTATATAAGTGCCAAAACAGGGAAACTTGTGTTTAAGTGCCATTTAGCAAAATTTTGATGTATACCTCTAAGTCTCTAACTAAAATGAAGAGCTAAAATATATTGTTTTAAGTCCTTAAACTAGCTAGGTGGGACAAATTCAACTATGGACATCTAAGGCCATGTCTAGCAACTCCAAAATAAGATTGGCCATGATTGGTTTTTCCTTAAGCAAGCCAGAGCTGGTCCCTGGGGGGTTGGTCCAAAAGAAAACTAGTTTAAGTATTAGAATTTGAACTGAAAAAGCCACTACAAATCAGGCTGAACATTTGGCAACTAAAAACCAATATTTATTGTATCGACTAAAATAAAATCTATGGAGTTGTCAAACACAGCCTAAGTTCCTGAATTAGATTAAAATTTCAAATATGGATCTTTTCTTTTCTAATTTGAAAGATGAAATTTAAATACAAACATTATTCCGACCGCCCGGAGGTGTAAGGTGGAGCGAGAACTCCTCGATGCAGTCTTGGACGTCGTATGCCAATTCCCTCACTTGTTTGACCCAAGCCTTTGCCGCTTCATCAGTCTCCTGCCTCCTCTCCGCACTCCTCAGGAATGCGCTCATGATCTCCAATTCATCTTTGATGTATTGTATCTCCCCTCGCACCCGTAACAGCAAAGATAGCTCTCCCGTTACGGATACGGAGGAGTTCAGCTTATTGACAAGCTCTCCCACAAGGCCCTCCGCCGTTGATGTCGCCAAGCTCACGGCAGTCCCAGCCATTTCACCTCTCTCTCTATCTCTCTCTCTAGCAATAAACGGGAAAGGTACTTGTTCAACCAAGGAACTTAGGCCGCTTGTATTTATAACATATCTCAATAGGAATGGAGTGAAGTATGGGGCTTTAACTTTAATTGGGAATATGGTACTAAAACCAAACCTATAGCTCAAGTAACCTTTAGAAAAGAGATTCTAAAACCAAACCTGAAGCTAAAGTAATTAGGAATATATATGTACTTACAAATTAAGGTGCTCAAGTAACCTTTGGAATAGATACTAAAACCAAATCTGCAGCTCAAGTATACTATTTGCCATAAACCACAAGCTAGTGATCATCTACAACACATGTATATATGTACTAAAAAAATTAAAGTTGCTCAAGTAACCTTTGGAAAAGAAATTCTAAAACCAAACATGCAGCTCAAGTATATTATTTGTCACAAACCACAAGTTATCTACAACATATGTATATATGTTAAAAGTGTCTTCCAAATTCTCCAACTTAGTATTTTTCTGTTAAAGTTTGACTCGTGTAGGGAAATTAATCATACCCAACTTCTCTCTATATAGCCGGAGATCGCCGGAGTTGGTTGCCGACGATCACTGATGCTAGCAGCTACATGATTGGTTGAGTTCTGTGAGGCATTTCTCTTGAGCAAATTCGAAATTCAACTGATAAATGCTCAATTTTATTAGAAATATTCTTTAGGAACTGGTAGTTGCATTGTGACCAAAATATAGAAAACAAAGGAATGACCTTTGAACAGAGAGAGGAGGAAAAAATTAGAGGGAACTAGGGTTAATGAGTCGTACCAAAATTGGTCCTCATATTAGAGAGATGATCCTTAATGGAGGTTAGGTGAGATCAATTTCTTTAAAGTATTTTTATTGCAATCAACCATGTAGACTCAATTTTAAGATAAGTTTTTTATAGAACACTTTTAAATCACGTTTTTTAGTTTTTCTATAATCATTAGTTGTCAAATATCAAGTATATTAGAGCAATCAAAAAGTATCAAGTATATTAGAGAGATGATCTTTAATGGAGGTTATGTGAGATCAATTACCAAAAATTAATTAAAAGTGGGCCCGAGATGGTTGATTGCAACAAAAACGCTATAAAGATGATTTATGTATAAATTGAAAATCAACTTATAGAATATTATGTATAAATTGAAAATCAACTTATAGAATATTTAAATGTGGTTTCTATAGAATATTTATGACGTGGTTTCTATTAAAAACCATTTTTCCTAAAACCAACTTATATTTAATTTAAAATATGGTCGAGTCTACATTTAATCATAAAATCAATCAACTTTTCAAAAATTGGTCAATTTGAAAAAAATATTAGTCTGCCAAATATGGGGATTGGCAACCATGTGTATATTTTATATTAAAATAACAGTAGAATTATTAAGCTTTATTGGTGCAGCCAAGGGGGGTCAAGAGGGGTCACGTGCCCCCCTCCCCCCAGGCCCTGCCACTGAATGCAATAGGTTGCTTATGTCATATACCCCATGTATTTGCATTCAATACGAAGCTAAGTAAAATTGTCATTAAATTATAAAGTTTTTTTTTAAATATCACAATATAAAGTTAGGCTAGCAAAAAATAGTCCAGAAGGATGATGTGGCTAGGGTTGGGGGACAAAATGGGCTTGGGCCTAAGTTAGGAGATCCTTTAATATAGTTAATATATAGTATAGCCCCACATAGCAAATAAATTTCTATTTTGAACTGATTTCTTTTATTTATTTAAAGGCTTACTTTCACTTTAACACTCCAAAATTTACTTATTTCTTCACTTTAATACCCTAGAGTATATTTTCAACACTTTAGATATGTCAATGTTTCAACCCAATTCCACTTTGACACCCCTAAATATTCTTTTAACACTTTGATACCCTAAAATTTGAATCTCACTTCACGTTGATGGTCCTATCTAGATTTGATTAAATTTTCTATGAATTTTCTATCAATGTTTAATAATTGGGCAAATTGGATCTAAATTTATTACATGTTAAAGATGTCATACAAATTTAATAAAATATCTAGCGAAATTTGCATAAAGTATCAAAGTGAAATGAGAGGTAAATTTTAGGTATCAAAATGTTAAATACTCTGTGGTATTAAAGTGAAATTGATTCAAAGTTTGGAGTATCAAAGTGTTGAAATATATTTTGGGGTATCAAAGTGAATGAAAACATAAATTTTGCAGTAGCAAAGTGAAAATAAGTCTTATCTTAATATCAATCTATAGTGGTGGGTCCTAAAAAAGAAAAAAAGAAAAACTGTGAGGCTCTCGTGAGCGGCTGAAAACAAGGGAAAAATAATTAGGGTTTTCTTCTCTTGGTTTTGGGTGAAAGATTACTTCGGAATTAACACATCATCGTTTTAATAAGTTGTATACTCCTCTTTGCATTTAGATTTTAGATTCTAAAATGGAGCAAATATATATAACACATGTGCATATAATAATATTACTTAATTTTATTGGTAATTTCAACAATGGATTTGAGTCTAGTCTCAGTTATTGTGTGAAAAAATTATAATTAATTTTACCATTCTTTTGAAGTTGAGATTACTTTTTTCTGTTTTTAAACAATAATTTCTTATGAATTGTTGGTTTCACTTTTCAAGTTTGAGATATTATTTTCAATAAAAAATATTGGTACTACATAAGAGATTATTGACATGATTGAGATAGTTATTTTTAAAAGGAATAAAAACAAGTGCTCCCCAAAATTTCATCTCCTGGCTACCTAATGACCTCAGATACTTAACTTATACTTTTCTAAAAGCTGACCAACTTTCAAAAATTAATCAATTTTGTAATTTATGTAAATTGGATCGATTTTTAAATTAAGTTTCAAATATGTTTTTCTAAAAAATCTATTATTTTAAAACAATAATGCTAACTAGATTTATGCTCTCATACTCTCAAACTATTAGAAGGAGAACTGCAGGAGCCTTCAAAACAAATTAACTATGATAAAGATTATGGACAAAATCCATCCAAGAAATCTTTAAAACAAATTAATATATTTAGTTTGTAAATTCAAAATATAAATATTTGAGGATATAATATAAAATCGAAGAGTCTTTTTTCCAATAATATAGTCTCCCAAATCTTTCTTATTTTGTACTTAGTCTCCTAAATCTGATTTGAAATTAGTCTCTTTGTATACAAGTTACCCGAAATAAGTCTCCCCCCGGCCCAGAGTCATTAGAAGAGAAAACTATTTAAATGAGTTTGGTTTGAATTTTCTTTAAAACTGATCAAGGTGTGTAAATGGGTTTAAGTAAAAGGGATTTTGGTTTGAATGCATAAGGGTATAACTGCGATTTCACTCAAAAGTGTTAAAATAAAACAAATTATTCCCTCAATTCAAATCAGTCCCTATACCGAAGGACGCAGTCCAAAACATGCAAAATATTTGGAGAACTAATTTCAAAATATGAAGATCTATGGAACTAATTTTTGGGGACTGATATTGGAAAAAAATATTTTAGGGTTTAGTATGATAAAAACCCTAAATTTTATTTTCTACCAATAATCACTGAGGAAGCTAAATTTTGAGATTAACTATAACTTATTTTAAAAATAGAAAATATCATAAGTCAAGAGATAATTATAAGGGAAGATTGCTTCTAGCCCCCAAAATAACAAGAATTATTCCTCCCTCACCCCCTAACCCCCCCTCCCCCGCAAAGACTTTTTCAAAGCTCCCAAAACCCCCAAAATCAAAACCAGAATTCTTTTAGCCCCCTCCAGCTAAAATTGAACCCGTCATGTGTATTTTACAAACATGTGAAGACCAAAATACCCTCTCTCTCTCTCTCTCTCTCTCTCTCTCTCTCTCTCTCTCTCTCTTCCCATAAATCCTATTTGCTTCTTCAACTACTCTCTCCTAGCCATTTAATTTTCCTCTATAAATCCTCTTTGCTTTTTCAACTACTTTTCTTCATAATGACGGAAAGATCCCTCCTTTGCATGGTTACAAATACAAAAAGTAACGAAGAGGTTGAGAGTATTTTCGTAGTTATCAATGACTCTACAGAAATCATTCACTTGAAGTATCAAGTGTCCCAAAGGCTTAACTCCCATTGTAATCTCTTTCACTAAACTTCATATTCAAAAGGGAAAAAAGTTTAGTTTTGCAATTGAAAATGATGATGACTTGAGGTTGATGTTCGAATATTGTCTTTGTAATGAATTTACAGACATAAACTTATATGCTACCTCACCTGCGGATTCCTCAACTTCTCAGAACACCCAAACTTATCCAGAAAATGTGTAAGCATTTTAAACACTTTATTTTTCTTATGAGTTGGTTGTTAAAGTTATGAGTTGGTTGTTAACCTTATGAGTTGGTTGTCAATCTTAGTAGATAGTTATTAGTTGGTTGTTAACCTTAGTAGATAGTTATAAGTTGGTTGTTAAAGTTATGAGTTGGTTGTTAACCTTATGAATGAGTTGGTTGTTAACCTTATGAATGAGTTGGTTGTTAAGGTTATGAGTTTGTTGTTAACCTTATGAGTGGTTGTTAACATTTGTAGATGATTGCTAGAAGCAATTAGTTGTTAAGGTTATGAGTTGGTTGTTAACCTTATGAGTTGGTTGTCAATCTTAGTAGATAGTTATAAGTTGGTTGTTAACCTTATGAGTGGTTGTTAACATTTGTAGATGATTGCTAGAAGCAATTAGTTGTTAAGGTTATGAGTTTGTTGTTAACCTTATGAGTTGGTTGTTAAAGTTATGAGTTGGTTGTTAACCTTATGAGTTGGTTGTCAATCTTAGTAGATAGTTATTAGTTGGTTGTTAACCTTATGAGCTGGTTGTTAACATTTGTAGATGATTGCTAGAAGCAATTAGTTGTTAAGGTTATGAGTTGGTTGTTAATCTTATGAGTTGATTGTCTAACTTAGTAGTTAGTTGCTAACGTTTATAGTTAATCGTTATGTATTCAAATATTTTCTCACTTTTATAGGACAATCCCGACAGAAAATTCCCAATGCACAGTTGCTATGCTCAACCAACCATGTAATGATGAGCGTATTCCTGAAGACAATCCCACTAACGACTCTATCATGACGATAGAAGACATGGTTAATAACTAAACCAATATCCCAGCTGAGTGGCACACAGCCATACGTGTAGAGGGACAGAAATTTCACAGTGCTGCTGAAGTTAGATTAGCACTTCAATACTATTCAATTGTAAAAAGGTTCGAGTATAATTTTTACCATATTGAACAAAAACATATAAGAGTGCATTTCCGATACAAGGACACGCAGAAATATCCTTGGATGTTGTTTGCTTCCCCACTCTGAAATTGCTCACTTATGTCTATAAAAAAATTCCACGCTACTCACACTTGCGGTCAACATGAAGCTAATGCTGGTAAATCAAGGGCATCACGCAAGTTCATTACAAGTCAAATACAATCTGTTTTGAAGGTTAGGCCAGATCTTCGGGATATCAAGAATGACTTACTCCCACAGTTCGGCATCAAGATTAATTACAGCAAAGCGTGGCAAAGCAAAGAGAGAGCACAACAGGATCTGTTCGGTGACGATGATGAGGCTTACGATTCACTAAAATGGTAAAACTTATTTGATTAAATAAGTACTTAACCTTAGCTGTCATGTCTGTGTTAACCTTAACTGTTAGTTATTAAGGTTATGAGTTGGTTGTTAAGGTTATGAGTTTGTTGTTAACCTTATGAGTTGGTTGTTAACCTTAGTAGATAGTTATAAGTTGGTTGTTAACCTTATGAATGAGTTGGTTGTTAACCTTAGTAGATAGTTATAAGTTGGTTGTTAACCTTATGAGTTGGTTGTTAACCTCTGTAGATGATTGCTAGAAGCAATTAGTTGTTAAGGTTATGAGTTGGTTGTTAACCTTATGAGTTGGTTGTTAAGTTTACTACTTAAATGTGAAGTATACAGATTTGTTGTTAAAGTTACGTCGCAATTGTTAAACTTACAGCTTAGTTGTCAAGTGTACATGTTCCTTGTTAATGTTATAGTTTAATTGTTATGTTTTCGCACTAGTTGTTAAGTATACAGCATACTTTATAATTTAGTTGTTAAGTATACATCTTAGTTATTAAGGTTACAGCTTAGTTGTTAATGTTACAATTTAGAGGGTAATATTAATGATTACTTGTTATATTTATACAGGTATAAAGCCATGGTTCTAGCCACTAATCCAGGAAGCCGTATTGCCATTGATGATACAATTTAGAGGGTATTAGAGTAGCAGTCGAAGAATTCTTTTCAAATATACTCCATTGTAGGTGTCTTCTCCATCTAGTCGAGAATTTCAAAAAAAAGATGAAGGAGTTGGGTCATAAAGCAAACGTCACTCAACTATTGGGTGACTTGTTACAAACTGCGGCTTATAAGTTCACAATTGCCGAATGAGATGATTACAGGAAAGAATTAACCTTGATAGATGCAAGGGCTTATGTTACTGCAATGAGCTACTCCCCAGAGAGATGGGCAAACGCTTATTTCCCTGGTATAAG
This sequence comes from Asparagus setaceus, assembly GCA_012295165.1. Classification (NCBI taxonomy): domain Eukaryota; kingdom Viridiplantae; phylum Streptophyta; class Magnoliopsida; order Asparagales; family Asparagaceae; genus Asparagus; species Asparagus setaceus. The sequence goes on along the minus strand of CM022702.1, from coordinate 55,185,159 downwards.
GTATGATACTATTGTTCAATTTAGTTTGATGCTGAGTTTTCCGTTAGTTGTTAAGGTTAAATTTTTATTGTTAACCATACATGTTGGTTGTTAAGTTTACAGCATAGTTGTTAAGGTTACAATGTAGTTATTAAGGTTACATCATAGTTGTTAAGTTTACAGAGTGGTTGTCAATGTTACATATTGGTTGGTAAGCTTACAGCTTAGTTGTTAAGGTTACAGTTTAGTTGTTAAGGTGATAGTTTAGTTGTTAAGGTTACAGTTTAATTGTTAAGGTTACAGGTTGGTTGTTAAGGTTACAGCTTTGTTGTTAAGGATACAATTTATATGTCAAACTTATGAGTTTTTTCATGTGATTTACAAGTATGACCATGTTACTTCAAATGTTGTTGAGTCCTTCAACAGTTGGATAAGAAAGGCACGAATGTTACAAATCTTACCTTTGGTAGAGACGATACGAAAGCAAATCACGGAGCGCATGCATGATAGAAGGCTTATGACAGTGAAATGGACTGGATACTTATGTCCAGAAGCTGAGATAGTATTGATTGATAATATTCATCATGGAAGCTGCTTACATGTTAAAAATTCAACAGAAGATATTGTAGAGGTTGAATCTAATAAAACTTGTCATGTAGATTTGAAGAATCAGACATATTCATACAGGTCTTGGGATATCACACGCATTCCTCGTAAACATGCTTGTGCTGCAATTACTTGGATGAGACGAGATATTTATCATTATTGTGATTAGTTTATGACTATCGAAGCATTCAGAAGAAGTTATGAACTAGTCCTCTTTCCTATTCCAGATTACGAGAAGCGCGTTATACTGCCAGAAGACTGTCGGTTAAGGCCTCCCCTTACTAAAAAAAGACGTGGAAGACCATGTACTAGATGAAAGAACAACAGGTCGCTGAATACCCAGCCTGTTAAGTGCTCTTGATGCCACATGGAAGGTTACAATTGACAAACATGCAATCAGCCTATCTAGTTGCTAACCATATGTATTAAATGCTAACCTTTTGTATTAGCAGCTAACAATATGTATTGGATGCTACCCTTTTGGATTGGCTGTTAATGTTGTGCATAATTTTGACCAAAGAATGCATGAATTAATAGTATACATTAAACATAACTTGTGAAGTTTAGTGCTAAGTTGTTAAGGTTAGTTGTTAAGGTTACAGCTTAGTTGTTAATGTTACAGCTTAGTTGCTAATCATATGTATTAACTGCTAACCTTTTGTATTAGTAGCTAACAATATGTATTGGATGCCACCCTTTGAATTGGCAGTCAATATTTAGTGCTAAGTTGTTAAGGTTACGACTTAGTTGCTAACCATATGTATTAAATGCTAACCTTTTGTATTAGCAGCTAACAATATGTATTGGATGCGACCCTTTTGGATTGGCTGTTAATGTTGTGCATAATTTCGACCAAAGACTGCATGAATTAATAGTACGCATTAAACATATGTTTTGAAGTTTAGTGCTAAGTTGTTAAGCTTAGTTGTTAAGGTTACGGCTTAGTTGTTAAGGCTACGACTTAGTGTTGTTATTAAGGTTACGGCTTACTTGTTAAGGTTATGGCTTAGTTGTTAAGGTTAACAACTAAGCGGTAGCCTTAACAACTAAGCAGTAACCTTAATAAATAAGCTGTAACCATAACAACTAAGCTGTAACTATAATAACTGCGCTTAACAATTGCGTTATAGCCTTATAAACAAAGCTATAATCATAAATAAGGTGTAAACATAACAACCAATGGATAACATTAACAACTTAACAGTAACACTTCACAACCTACACTTAACCATTAAACAACTAACCATAAACTTACTTACAGTAGGCCATAAAAAAATAAATATTTACAAGCATAATATTTAAAACAATTAATAGTGTTTTGAAAACCATTTAAAATTATTTTCAACACTGTCAGCCAAGCTTATGATCCAGAGCTTCTTTATATTGTGGATCTATTCTTTCAAGGTCATCATCAACAAGTTCATCGAGAAGTTTTTTCTTCATTCTCCCCTCAATTAGTAAATAAGCAGCTAGCTTCGCTCGTATGACCTATGTAGAGTGATCTTCAAACGTGAGGTGCATGACACTTCTTCCTTCAAGAATAGCTTTTATATACAGGTATACGTAAATCCCGCAGTCATACCTAGACATAAACATATATAAATCATTAGAAATCACTCCCCCATATTAACAAAACAGAAACCTTAACATCTAAACTGCAACCTTAACAACCAATTAACAACTTAAACTGTAATTTTAACAACCAATCCCTAAGGTTAATAACCAATCTGTAACCTTAACAACTAACCTGTAACCTTAATAACCAATCTGTAAACTTAACAACTAATCCATAACATTAACAATCAATCTACAACCTTAACAACCAAACTATAACCTTAACAACCAATCTGTAACATTAACAACTAATCTGTAACCTTAACAATTACGCTTTAATGATAACAACTAAACCACAACCTAATTAAGTAAACTGCAAACTTAAGCATACATAAAAATATACAGCTTCAGAAAACTTACAATCCATTTTGTTCCTCGCATTGAACTTTTTCAGCTTTGAATACAAGAAGACATTATTCTCGTCGAAGCCAGCTTTCATGTAGTTAAAGAATTTAATCATGTTGAATACAGGTTCCCAATGTCCAGATCGATTTTTCAAAGAGCTATAGTGTTTGACAACATTATTTTGTAGAACAACCTCAAGGAGATGCCAATGATCATGTTGGAAATGGGAACTACTAGGATACTAACTGTTCACGAGGAAGTTTGGAGAAATGTAAGATCAGAGTTATTCTCTCTTACTGACTTAGAAAAAGAATGAATACAATCTCTCGAAGTAATCCCTCTCTAACTGACTTAGATAAAAGAAATTATAAAATTCCTCGATCAGTTGCCCGATTTACAAAAGAAGGAAAGATCAACGGAGAACATTCCCTTTGTTTAACCTGGGTTCTTCACGGTAGCGATGGAAGCTTGAATCTTGTATCCCGTTGACTATCCGAACGTCTCGACTCGTGGAACAACATTGAAAAGAACTTGCAAAGCAAGTTTGGAACTCTAACGAGTTTGAGAACTTTACTTAGAAAGAGCTCCCTTCGAGAAGAATTGATCTGCCAAGCCAAAGTCTCCAAAAGCCGATCCAAAAGCAAAGATTGAATGCTTCAAAGCCCCTCCCCGATCCAAAGAACCCCCCTTAAAAAGAAGAAGATCCCTCTTTTTATAGGTGATTTAGGGGTGTAACCGCCCCCTTAAAATTCTCCTTAATGAGGGTTTAATGGGTGTAACCGCCCCCTTAAATCTCTCCATGATGGGGTGATTATCCCCTTAAATCATGGGCAACGATTTAGAAACCGTTCAGCTCGTGTTTGAACGAGTCAAATGTAGAGGTGAGCTCTGCGTTTTGGTGAGCTCTGCGTCTTAGCGAGCTCTACGTTTTGACGAGCTCCGCGTCTTAGTGAGCTCCGCGTCTTAACGAGCTGTGCGTCTTGGCGAGCTCCGCGTCTTAGCGAGATGTGCGTCTTAGCGAGCTCTGCATCTTGGCGAGCTCCGCATCTTAGCGAGTTGTGCGTCTTAGCGAGCTCCGTGTCTTGGCGAGCTTCGCGTCTTAGCGAGCTGTGCGTCTTAGCGAGCCCTGCGTCTTGGCGAGCTCCGCGTCTTAGAGAGCTCTGCGTTTTGACTTAGAACGCCGTGGTGGGAATGCGGAGGTGAGCTCTGCGTCTTAGCAAGCTGTGCGTCTTGGCGAGCTCTGCGTCTTAGCGAGCTCTGCGTCTTAGTGAGCTCTGCGTTTTGACTTAGAACGCCATGGTGAGAACGCGGAGGTGAGCTCTGCGTTCTGATTTAGAAACGCAGTGATGAGCTCTGCGTTTTGAACTTGGAAACGCAGTGGTGAGCTCTGCGTTTTGAACTTGGAAACTCGGTGGTGAGCCTTGTGTATTGAGCTTGAAAATGAGTGGTGAGCTCTGCGAGACCATCAATTTGTAATTAGAATTCCCATTGGTTAGCGTGAAGGTTGTTGAATTGTATCCTTCATTGATTGCTGTAGAAAATTCTCGAATTGCGGTCTCCTGAAAGTCGTTATGTCATGATTTTTATTGCAGTGATTTTTTTAGACAGCCTACAGAACCCCCTCCAAAGTTTATGAAAGTTCGCGGTTGACTGGAACGAGCTTTCGAAATACTTTGGATATCTTCTTTGTTCGATTCTGAGAAGGTATTGCTCCTCATTTTTAAAAAAATTACATTCTGCTTTTGTCCATGCTAGTCGTTACAAATAAACTCTGGCGTTTTGAAGTTGAAACGCGTGGCTGACTCTTGCGTCTTTAAGTTGAGACGCGGTGTTAGCTTTTCGCATTTTGGAGTTGAGACGCGGGGCTGACCCTCACGTTTTCAACTAAGCCTTTTAGACTTTTTTAAGGTGCTAAAAGTATAATGTTAACTTGGCATGCCTTTCATACTTGTGATTTGAACAAGATTTTGAGGACCTATCGCTCTATTGATGAGAGTCGATAAGTATGAAACCTATGATTTGTGATGTGAACAAGGCTTACATGGCTTGTGGTATGATCAAGGCTTCGGGCTTGTGGTGTGAACAAGGCTTTGGGCTTGTGGTGTGAACAAGGCTTTGGGCTTGTCATCTCATTTAGCAGGGTTGATAAGCTAATTGTGATTTAAGCGAATTTGAGGACTTATCACCCTATTAAGGAGGATTGATAAGTTGATTGCGATTTAAGCAGATTTGAGGACCTATCATCCTATTGAGGAGGATTGATAAGTTGATTGTCAGAGGTGTGAGGTTAACGTGACAAGGATACGTTGCGATCGGAGCAACTTTAAGGACTTATCGCTCTATTGAAGAGAGTCGACAAGTTGATTGTCAGAGGTGTGAGGTTAACATGACAATGATATGTTGCGATCGGAGCAACTTTAAGGACTTATCGCTCTACTGAAGAGAGTCGACAAGTTGATTGTCAGAGGTGTGGGGTTAACATGACAAGGATATGTTGCGATCGGAGCAACTTTGAGGACTTATCGCTCTATTGAAGAGAGTCGATAAGTTGATTGTCAGAGGTGTGAGGTTAACATGATAAGGATATGTTGCGATCGGAGCAACTTTGAGGACTTATCGCTCTATTGAAGAGAGTCGATAAGTTGACTGTCAGAGGTGTGAGGTTAACATGACAAGGATATGCTGCGATCGGAGTAACTTTGAGGACTTATAGCTCTATTGAAGAGAGTCGATAAGTTGATTGTCAGAAGAGTTCGCTTTGCTAATGACGAGACGAGCTAATCTTAACTTTGTGGGGAGGTTAATCATCAAAGGTGTAATTTTAACTAGACGATGCTTTGTGAATTTCGTGGTTGACAGAGGTATTCTATGACAACTCAGAAGATTTATTACTCATAATCCAACGAACAACCCCCAGTCTTGAACAAGTGCAAGGGAGAAAAGGGGTAGGCAGGGCATATTGCCAAATGGGCCACTATCCGTCAAGTCGTTCATTGGCATTGAAATATGCCGACTATGACCAGAACAGAGGCACATCACACGGCAGGTCGCTATTCGAAGAGTTTGGTGGGGGAATTTGGAGGAAATGGACTATCAGAGGTAACTGTTAACATGATAGCTTTGCGAACCTGCCATCCTATTGAAGACGATTATTTTTAGTGTCCGTAGTATCTTCTCCTTCTGGCTGAGAAGATTGGGCTTGGTCCCATTGCTCGCTTTCTTCTTCAGCTTTGATTCTGGCAATAATTTTTTGAGCCTGTTCACCTTGAGAGACTAACTGTCTTCAGGAACGAAATTCTACAACTCCCATTCGGGCTAGGAGTTTTATTTGTAAGTTGTGTCGACAGGCTTCCACCAGTGCATATTGCGTCATACCTGTCGGGCATCGAAGAGCCACGCTTCGGAACCTCTTGACAAAGGCTTTGATGGACTCTCCCTTCTTTTGCTTAGTGACAAGAAGGGTATGGACAGAGACTTCAGTGTCGTCTTCAAAGAATCTTGATAGGAAGAGTCTCTCTAGATCTGTTCATTTCTAAATACATCCTACGGGCAGTTTTATAAACCATTCAAAGACAACCCCCTTGAGGGTGCCAATGAACAAGCGAGTTAGTATGGCGTCGTTTGATATCACATTCCCAGTCTGTGACTTGAAATGATAGATATGTTGGTTCGGTGACCCATTGCCGTCAAAAGCTTATAGTGTCGGGGCCTCGAATTTTGGAGGATAAGGAGCTGCGTCCCATTCAGCGAGATAAGGCCTAACAACTCCCTCGTCTTGAAGCTCGCTTCTATTGGCAATGGCACTGAGGTGGGCTTCCAATTCTTCCATTTTTGCCGACTGAGGATCCTGCTCGTGCTCAGTCCTCTTCTCCTCTTCAGATAAAGATTCTATGTGATGAGCTTCTTAATCAGAAGCTTCATTCACTTTTTCTTTTTATTTTGAAGATTGACCCCCTCCTTCGTGATGATTCTGGTTGAAGTATTGGGCTAGACATTTTAAATTGAGCTCTATCCGCAACAATTTGGGCCCTCATATCTCGAAGTTGATTGATGGACTCCTATTGTGATCGCATATTTTCTTGCATCACAGCCTGATACTCTTCGAGCCTCTTCTTGAGATCTTCAGTATTCTCCGTCGTATAGACAGCGCTCTCATGCTCCATGAAAGAACTGGAAGATTGGGAATCTGTAATGGTCGAGTGCTCGTCATCAGGTCCTATCCCTTTAGCTAGCCTCTGATAATCGATAGGAGGTATAACTCCCTTTCGTGTTCTGGTGTGTTGGTAAATCCCTTCAAATTTATCCGAGATTTCTCTAACACTTAAAGATCGATTGGTACCCAATTCATCCGAACTGAAAGCTGATGACTTTCCTCTGCTAACCACATTAATGGTAACTCCGGTGTATTCAGTCTCTGAGGTCTTCCTCTTGTGGAATCGTCTTCGCCTTATGAATGGAGCTGTATTAGTTAATCGATTAAAAATTGACTGTCTAAGTGTAGGTGCACAACATTGATATTCTGAGAGGACCGTAATAATCAATCATTCGCATTGACTCGAATGAGCGACTTGCTGCGTTGACCTTTCTCTTGACAATAGTTTTCTCAAATCAGAAACTTGAGGAATGTTGACCACCGGATCGGTGGTTTGACAAGGAACCATCCTCCCATTATTTGATTGGGTTGGCTCTTGGTTAACATGAATCTTAAATCCACGTTCATTTTTCCGAACATGACGAATCTCATCGCGTCTTGTGGTGTAAACGCGAGGGTCGTGTTCCGTTTGATCAGCTCGGACTTGAGGTCCGCGTTCTATTGGTGAAACGCGTCCTTGAGGGTTGCGTTTTGTTGAAGGAACGCAGCCTTGAGAGAGAGCTGCATTCTCTTTGTAAAACGCAGCCTTGAGGGCTGTATTTTATTGAAGGAATGCAGTCTTGAGAACTGCGTTCTGTTTATGAAACGTAGCCTTGAGGGCTGCGTTTTGTTTGATTAATACTGACCTGAGGTCCGCGTTTTATTTGTGAAACGCGGTCTTGAGACCTGCATTTTGTTTGGATAACGCACCACTGAGGGCCATATTCAACGCGAGGCTGGCGCTCTGTTGTAGAAACGCGAAGCTCAGGGTCACGTTGATTTGAGGATCGGCTTTCTCGGAGTTGTGCTCGACGCAGTGATCTTCTCCTTCGTCGAGCGGCATTTTTCTTAGCCTGTTTTAAGGCTTTTGTAACGATGTCACCATTTGTACTGATCAGGTTAATCGCGGTGATAGGCCTCTTGTGACCCGTTGCCTTAGGTTTGGGCACGGGTGCGGGGCTTCTAACTCGATTGACGAGTTCGGTTGGAGCCGAGCCTTCTCCTTCAGAGAGGGGACTGTATGAACAGTTCAACCCCCAGGGGAGACACTCGTTTGGCGAGTCGACCATGGATGGAGCTTTAGTCTTTTTGGAAACTTTACGGATCTTGCGCATAGCCTTGGGGCTAAGGGATCCAAAGGAGAGTGCTTCCTCGTACTTGGCTTGGTCAAACTCTATGACAAGAATTTTGACTGTTGTTCCTGCGAGCTTGACGTCGGATTGCGCCACCACTTCTTCGTTGATGAAGCTAGTCTCCAGCAGAGTCGCCATCTTTTGTTCGCGAGGAAGTTTGGAGAAATGTAAGATCGGAGTTATTCTCTCTAACTGACTTAGAAAAAAATGAATACAATCTCTCGAAGTAATCCCTCTCTAACTGACTTAGATAAAAGAAATTATAAAATTCCTCGATCGGTTGCCCGATTTATAAAAGAAGAAAATATCAACGGAGATCCTTCCCTTTGTTTAACCTGGGTTCTTCACGGTAGCGATGGGAGCTTGAATCTTGTATCCCGTTGACTATCCAAACATCTCGACTCGTGGAACAATATTGAAAAGAACTTGCAAAGCAAGTTTGGAACTCTAACGAGTTTGAGAACTTTACTTAGAAAGAGCTCCCTCCGAGAAGAATTGATCTGCCAAGCCAAAGTCTCTAAAAGCCGATCCAAAAGTAAAGGTTGAATGCTCCAAAGCCCCTCCCCGATCCAAAGAACCCCCCTCAAAAAGAAGAAGATCTCTCTTTTTATAGGTGATTTAGGGGTGTAACCTCCCCCTTAAAACTCTCCTTGATAAGGGTTTAATGGGGTGTAACCGCCCCCTTAAATCTCTCCATGATGGGGTGATTATCCCCTTAAATCATGGGTAACGATTTAGAAACCGTTCAGCTCGTGTTTGAACGAGTCAAACGTAGAGGTGAGCTCTGCGTTTTGGTGAGCTCTGCGTCTTAGCCAGCTCTGCATTTTGGTGAGCTCCGCGTCTTAGTGAGCTGTGCGTCTTAGCAAGCTCTGCGTCTTGACGAGCTCCGCGTCTTAGCGAGCTCCGCGTCTTAGCGAGCCCTGCGTCTTGGCAAGCTCCGCGTCTTAGCGAGCTCTGCATTTTGACTTAGAACGCCGTGGTGAGAACGCAGAGGTGAGCTCTGCGTCTTAGCGAGCTCTGTGTCTTAGCGAGCTGTGCGTCTTGACGAGCTCTACGTCTTGACTTAGAACGCCGTGGTGAGAACGCGGAGGTGAGCTCTGTGTTCTGACTTAGAAAGGTAGTGATGAGCTCTGCGTTTTGAACTTGAAAACACAGTGGCGAGCTCTGCATTTTGAACTTAGAAACTCGGTGGTGAGCCTTGCGTTTTGAGCTTGAAAACGCAATGGTGAGCTCCGCGAGACCATCAATTTGTAATTGGAATTCTCATTGGTTAGCGTGAAGGTTGTTGAATTGTATCCTTCATTGATTGCTGTAGAAAATTCTCGAATTGCGGTTTCCCGAAAGTCGTTACGTCGTGACTTTCATTGCAGTGATTTTTTTAGACAGCCTACACTAACTCCAGCATCGATGAAACTTTTGATGAAAATATTATAAGTATCATTGTAGTCAACTTTTCTTCGACATGTATTTTATGTTATAATCAAGAATTAGATTGGTCAGACACGTTTACCATAGATTGAAATAGACATACCTCCTTCAGATATAAATACTTACTGAAAAGAAAACAAAAACCAGCCCATATTTTTTGCCTAACGATTTGTTCTGAGGCATGTCCTGCCATTCACGTATTGTGTCAATCAGCACTTCAGTAACCTAGAAGATGACAAACAACAAATAAATAATAGTAACCTAGAAGATGATAAACAATAATTAAATAACTTTGAATATAGCCAGTAAGAATAAATTTATGGCATAATATGAATCTTACTGAATCATCAAGTCGACCACCACGTAGGGTGTTAAGAAGCTCAAATCGATCAATAGATGACCATCTGGATCTGTACACTTTATACATTCTGCAAAAATAATTAAATAATTAATAACCCTTAACAATCAATAGCTAACCTTAACAACCAGTCTGCAAGGTTAACAACTAAACTGTAACATTAACAACTGCGGCGTAAACTTAACAACCAATTTGTAACCCTAAAAACCAATCTTTAACCTTAACAACTAGGAGACAACCTTAACAACAACGTAATAAAATTATAATATGAGCTAAACACTTACTTGTTACACCTGCAAATACAAAAACAATTGAGAATTTTATTCTTCTCTTCTGTCAACTTGGCAGCAATATCTTCCGATATCTTAAATTATGCAAAATTGTACGGTACTTATCATAAAATTTGATGATGAAACCTTTAGAAAAGGAAATCCTAGCGTTTAAATCATCCAAAAAACCTTTCTTCTTCCTCACACATAGGACAATACATAAAGGTCTTCCAAATTTTACGGGGATCACCATGTAGCTCAGCAGGCGGCAAATGCTCATCAAACCCCACTTCCACTCTATCCTTTTCCCCCACATTTTGCTTATCTTTGATTGCCTTCTTCTTCCCTTCAGTGTAAGGGGTAACAAAATGTTTTGAAGGTTTCAGCTTTCTTTTTGTTCTTCTTCTTTTAAGGGGTGCGGGCACCCTTGTAATCCTCTTTATCTAATTCTATTTTATTCCCTCCATCCTAACACTGAGAGAAACTTCATCATCTTCTATCATATTTCCTCCATCATCAACAACAAAATCAACTTCTAGTGGAGGGACTTCCCTCTCAATCTCAATGTCAGCCATGTCAGGTGGAGTGCCTATCTCGGATGGAGTGCCTGAGACAAAAAATAAGGAATTACTTAAGATTTTCAAACTATAATTAATAAAAAAAAATTAAGCTAAATAACCACCCTCTAATCATAACATTCAATCCATATACTTAACAACAAAGCTATAACCTTAACAAAACCGTAAGCTTCACAACCAATATATAATCTTAACAACCAATCCATATACTTAACAACAAAGCTATAACCTTAACAAAACAATAAACTTCACAATCAATATATAACCTTAACAACCAATCCATATACTTAAACAACAAAGCTATAACTTTAACAAAAAATCGTAAACTTCACAACCAATCTTTAACATTAACAACCAATCTGTAACTTTAACAACCAATTGGTAACTTAGCTAACAAACAATCTATATACTTAACAAAAAACTCTAATCTTCACAACCAATATGTAACATTAACAACCAACTGTATACTTAACAACAAACCTACAACCATGACAACTAATATGTAATCTTAACAACCAATCTTTAATCTTAACAACCAATCAGAACCTTAACAATCAATTTGTAACTTAGCTAACAAACAATCTATATACTTAACAAAAACTCTAATCTTCACAATCAATATGTAGCATTAACAACCAATCCGTATACTTAACAACCAATATGTAGCATTAACAACCAATATGTAGCATTAACAACTAATCTTCACAACCAATATGTAACATTAACAACCAATCCGTATACTTAACAACAAACCTACAGCAATGATAACTAAACTGTAAACTTCACAACCAATCTCTAACCTTAACAACAAAACTCTAATCATAACAACTAATTTGTAAACTTAACAAAAAAACGATATAATTCACAAGTAATAATAAACTTAGCTAACCTGTACAAGTTTGCTCCTCCATCACTATGGACACCTTCTCAGTGTTGGACACCTCTCCCGGCCACATCACGGGCTTGTGCGCCAGTTTCTTATTCTTATATACAGTCAGGCTTCTGCCTTGGGCATTCCTTAGCTCCTCTTTCAGCATTGTCACTTCTGCAGATAGAGAAACTATCTTTTCTCAGTCGGCAGCTCTCTGATCTTTAAATTTTTTTCTCCATGTCGCGATGTAATTTTTAATTTATCATTGCGATCCTCTTCCAAAACATCAGTTGATGAGGCAATTCCAGTTGATCAATTGCCTCATCATGCTACTCGACCGCTTCATCAATGTTCTGGGAAACAACCTATGCAATAGACAGGTAGAGTATCAGTAAAAAAAATAATTAACAATCAAGAGATAATATTAACAATAAAATGATATAATTCACAATAAATCAGTAACAATACAATGCTTATCCATCCTTCAACAGTGTTAACGTCTTCTGATCCCCTTCTAATATTTATTTTGGGGATATGTTGTCTTGGGCTACATGCCCTATCGGTGTCAATCTTTTCCCTTTCCTTCTTCTTCTCCCTTTCTTTCTCTTTCTTCTTCTCTTTCTCTTTCTTTTTCTCTTTCTCCTTCTCCTGCTCCTTCTCCCGCAAACCTCTCCCTGATTCTTTAAAAACCTTCTCCACTCTTTGAACTTGGTCATGTAACTCTGGAAGCTTTATAGTAGCTTGCTGAGCTTTAGCTTCAACTGTGACCAATCTTAGAGAACCCCCAACTTCTCTCAGTCTCACCCAATTTGTGAGAGGAGGCCTTAACGTACTTTCACATACTGGCTTCTTGATGCCAGTAAGTTCATAGTACCACAACTGCACATAAGACCAATAGAATATTATAAATCTTTCAAAATAGCAATAACATTAACAGCTAAGAAATAATCTTAACAACCAATATGTAACCTTAACAACCAATCTGTAACCTTAACAATCAATCTGCAATCTTAACAATCAACATGTAACCTTAACAACCAATCTGTAACCTTAACAATCAATCTGTAAACTTAACAATCAACATGTAACCTTAACAAGCAATCTGTAACCTTAACAACCAATCTGTATACATAAAAACTAATCCGTAACTTTAAAAACTAATCCCTAATCTTAACAACTAATTACTATACTTAAGAACTAATAAATAAACTTCACAATCAAGAATAAGTATAATATTTAATCATTGCTCTAAATAATAAACAATAGGAATACTTACAGACACAAGCTGGGTACACCCTTACAGATATAAAAGCTTCTTTCCTGTTCCTAGACCCCTCAATGCCGCTTCAATTGCAGCACTTGTCTCGTTGAAAATATAGCTCCCCCAAGCAGTTATTTAATACTATCAACATACTTGAACAATCGTCTTGGTATGCCAAGAACACTGCTAGGATACCAGATCATGCTCAACTGATACATGATCTGAAGTAGGATAAAGTCCTTTACATCTTCTCGCTGACTTGATTGTACAAGCTTTGTGATTAGATCCTCAACATAGTGTCTGGTAGGTGCTGGGGGAGCCTTACTGCTATCATCCTCATTTTTAGAAAAATACCTTTTTCAAATCTGATTGTTTCGATCTCGATTGGGGCCAATAAAATCCCCCTCATTAGTGAACTATGTATAGTTCATAACTCATTCAAGGTTAAATGAGCACTCAATGTCTCCTCCAATTTTTATATTTGTGAAGACAAATTTCTTCTTCTTCTCATCCCACAGTCTCAACACATGCTCGAAAGTGAGAAGATCAAGACCAGGAGGGCCAAAATAAATGTAGTGTCTGAAGACACAATCTTCATAAGCATCCCAATGCTTCTTGTCCATAAGTTGTACTAAAGAATGCAAGAAATTATAGTATGTCGTGAAGCTGGATGTAGGTCGAAATACCGATACAGCCTTTTATCTGCAAAGCAAAACAAGAAGAAATAATTAGTTTGTAAGTAATCTGTAACCTTAACAACTATGCTGTAAACTTGACAATGAAACTGTAACCTTAACAACATATCTATAAACTTAACAACCAATCCAAACCTCAACAACCAACCGATAACCTTAACAACTAACGCATAACATTAACAACTAACAAGTCACAAGTTAACAATAGCATTCACAACTAATTCATAACATTAACAACTAACGCATAACCTTAACAACTAACAAGTTAAAAGTTAACAGTAAACTTCACAAATAATTCATAACCTAAACAATTCACGCATAACATTAACAACTAACAAGCCACAAGTTAGTAACATTCACAACTAATTCATAACCTTAACAACTAACGCTTAACCTTAACAACTAACAAACCACAAGTGAACAGTAACATTCACAACTAATTTATTACCTTAACAACTAACGCTTAACTTTAATAACTGATGAATATCCTTGACAACTAAAAGCTAACATTCACAACTTAACAGTAACCTTCACAATTAACACATATCCTTTAAAATTAAACAAGTAACTTAGCAACAAACGACTGTCAAACACCATGCAACATCATAAACAACTAAATTATACAGTAAACTCACTTCTTTTTGGTTGACATATGCATGCCTTCCAAATTGCTCATATTCATTTCTTTCTTGAGATCTAGGAGCGCTTTCGAGGCGTCGTCGGTGCTACCCTCTAGATCTGTACGTTGAACTGGGCTTGTGGGAGGAGGATGACTAACTGTGAGGTCCTCTAGAACATTTGCTATTATTGTGCCAGCATCAGCCGACTCTGTGCTCATGCGTCTTCTTGCGACGACATACTGTGAGGCGTCGTCGTCGTCGAAGTCTTCTACAGGGGCGACTACTTAGGGCACTGACTTGTCTGCCATGATTCCGCTCTGGGGTGTAGGAAGGCACGATGAGAAGAAAATAGCTTCGATTTTGCTCTAGGGTAGGCTGATTTAGGGTTAGGGTTTCTATTTGAGGACAGTCAGTTTTGCTCTTGGATAGATGAGAGAGCTGGACACGCCTGCTGAGGAGAGGTATTGAGAGAGTGGGAGGCGGTTAAATCAAAGGGCATTTTTGGGATTTTTTTTTAAACATGGGTCATGTGGGAACAGGGTTTGGGGGCTAAAAGAATTGGGGTTTTGATTTCCGGGGTTTTGGGGGCTTTGAAAAAGTCTTTGGGGGGGGGGGATATATCTTGTTATTTTGGGAGCTAGAAGCAATTTTCCCTAATTATAAAACAAATGTAATTTGGAGCGGGTACACGTAGAAAACCGAGTAAAAATATAGGGATAATATTGAGTAAATTCATATATGTTGATGTTATAGTGCAATATAAAAAATAAGAACGTATTAAAGTGCAACGTTACCATTCCTAAAGTCCGTTCTCTCTCTCTCACTGCGTGTAATTTTCCATTTTTTTTAAAGCAAAAGTAGGGCTTTTCCGAATTTACGACTGCGTTTTTATATCTCTCCCCCTTTTGATCGGAAAAAGGTAAATCTTGATGGAAATTTTCATGTACTTTCGTGTTTTTAAGTAGTAAGCATTAGCTTCTGTGCCTTGTGGAATATGAAATTTTCTAACTACATCTCTTATTTCCCTAAGGCCATGATTGGATTAGGGATTTATTTTATCCTGAGACTAATTTAACTCACTATAATCCTGAGATATATTAATCCAGGAGACTATAGTGAGTTAAATTTTTAATAATTTGTTTGGCTCCATTTATTATTAACACATCTAATACCAATGGCATGTTTGAAACTTGTCATTGTAAAAGTGTATAGGATTATGAAATAACAGTAAATGTCAAAAATATCATTCTTCCTACCAATAGTGAATTATAGCTTCTTAATGGTATAACAAGCAAAATAACCTCGAGTTTTGGGTGTTTGACTTTCTTCTCAATTATGTTAGACATAATTTTTTTTATTAATATGGTAGTGAACCGATAGTTTTTTATTACTTGAGATAGATTTCTTCCCATTTGTTTTAGATGTAAATAGTTTTATGCTTCAATCATATATTCTCACGTATATTTGGGAGAGATGACGAGAGAGGATTTAGAGAGATGCATGAGAGGATTAAGAACTGTATAGAAAAAGAGAAAGAGGGGAGGGAGAGAGGATGTTTCAATCATATGTTCTCACGTACATTTAGGAGAGATGACGAGAGGATTCAAAAATATGCATGAGAGGATGAGGGAGGGAGGGAGAAATAAAATGCTACAAAAAGAACGTGGGTGAAAGAAATACTGAAAACCCTAGGGTTTTTTTTTTTGGTGGAAAAGTTAAGGAGTAATATGGTCATTTTAAGTCTAATCTCAATAGGATAATAATACCAAGACTATAATAACACCCCCTTCCCCTCCTTTATTTAGTCCAAAATCTCTGGACTATTTCAATTTAAAGGACTAATTAGTCCAATCTAATCCCTCCTAAAATTTTGAACCAAACACCTTACTATTTGATTTTAAAGGATAAAGGGTTATTAACTGAAAATAATACCCAATCCAAACACGGGATAATTAGTAATCATATTGTTTATAATCATTATTGGAAGGGATACTTGCATATAATTTTAGGAAAAAAAACATGAAATGGAACGAGTGTAGAGTACATATTGAAGGTATAGAAGTACCTTGAGGATTGAATGTTTTGTGTTTTATAGAAATTTAGAGGTTTCTTTCATCTGACAATAGGAGAGACCCGATTGAGATGGTCTGACCATGTGCAACGGAGGCCGTTAAATACGCTAATTAGGAGAAATGATAAGATTATAGTTAATGGAGCAAGGATGGACTTGAACTTGGCCTAAGAAAACTTGACTGGGAGCTACTATGAAGAATAGCATTTAAGCAGCCGACCCCAAAAATTGGGATAAATGCTTCATTGTTGTCACCATTGCATCTGTACAACCCTCATCTGTAATTAGAAGATGTGCTTTTATGATTGTCCACTCATGTGTGCATGTCGAGGAATAGAAGGAATGAGTTGGTGACCGAGGAAGTGAGTTTTAGGTATGGCCAGGACTAAGCCGGTATGTGTTTATTTGCTTGAAGGAGTTTGTGAAGAGTAGCTACATGGCTGGGTGTGTGGGGGCTCGGAGTGTTGATAGGTTGTTTGATGTGTTTGGGTAAGAAGTGCCGATTCAATGTGTGTGTACAGTATGCTAGCATAGGTGATGATTTTACTTTTTTTATTTTGTGTGTGTGTGTGTTTTTTTTGGGGGTGGGGGTTAGATATAGGCATGTGTAGGGTATAGAACGAGGGAGTGGGAGGCGTGATTTAACAACAGATTTCCATCTTTGTGAATAAACTTGTGTGCATTTGCCTGTGCTGATTCAATGAAGGCATGCATGTGCAAGCAACATTAACAAGAGATTTCCATCCATGTGAATGTACTTATGTGTGTACTGTGTACAAATGTACATATAACTATCACCATAACTAAAGCTTATAATCAAGTTACTCATGTTGGGACAAACCCAGGGCCCAATAGAGCAGGATCGCAGCTAAAGTATTGCAGAAGTAATAAAGAACACACAGATTTACGTGGAAAACCCCCTCAAGAAATTGGGGTAAAAACCACGGGCACAGATAGAAGAATTCACTATGAGGAAAAATTTAGGAGGATTACAATCTCTCTTTATAAGGAGATACTCTCTCTATTTTTTCTCTCTAGCTCTCTCTTTCTTATCTCTCTTAATTGGAGACTGAGATTCTGGGATTTTTGGGATGATTTGAACTTAACGTCTGGGGGGCTATTTATAGCTGCGTTTGTGGTAGGTGAACACTTGTTGCTTCTGATCTTGCTTCGATGGCAATTTGGTGAGTCTGCGGTTGGTGGGTACTGTAGCAATTTCGGCTACTGTAGCAAATGCGGCTACTGTAGCAATTGCGGCTTTTCTAACAATCTCCCACTTGAAGATTTGATTGAGTATCAATCATATCTTCACACTATTCTTTCTATCTTGCCATCTTCATGTTGCTCACATCTTCATCAGGCCACAAGAGGATCGACACCAAACAAACTTGTCAGTATTGACTGCTTTTGTCAAAAAATCTGCTATGTTATCTTTGGTGTGAATTTTCTCGCATATCCACGGTTCCTTCCTCCACTTTCTCACGAGCGAAGTGATGCCCTTTCGGATGTGTTTGGTCTTTGAATGAAAGGTCGGATTTCTTGCCAAATGCAAAGCACTCGATTGTCACAAAATAGAAATCTTCTTTTGTTCATGGCGAGTTCCTCGGCACCATCTTCAACCATATCGCCTCTTTACTAGCTTGTGTAGTCGCTACATATTCTCGCTTCGTTGTTGAAGTAGCCACAACCGACCGCAGCTTTGAAACCCGACTTCTGACTCGCCCGGTGAGTGCAAACACATAGCACGTGGTGGATTTGCTATTATCACGATCACCGCATAATCGAATCAACATATCCACGACAATAAAATCGATTCCCCATAACATAATGCAACATCTGAGGTGCCCTTAATGTATCTTAGGACCCTCTTTACAGCATTCCAATGCTTTCTACCAGGATTCGCCATGTATCGACTAACCACTCCCACTGCTTGTGCAATGTCTGGTCTTGTACAAATCATCGCGAACATCAAACTTCCCATCACGATGCATACGATTTTCGAGACTTCTCCATCCTCTCTTCTTCACTGCTAGGACACATATTGGAGGATAATTTAAAATTAATAGGAAGTGGGGTAGAAATTGGCTTACAATCTTGCATGTTGAAACGTCGCAAGATTTTCTTTAAATAATTCTTCTAAGAAAGCCAAATCTTCCTATTATTTCGGTCTCGGTAAATTTGCATCCCTAGAATCTTGTTTGCGGATCCTAAATCCTTCATTTCAAATTCCCTAGCCAATTGAGCCTTCAATTCTTTGATACGATCTTTGTTGGGGCCTGTAACCAACATGTCGTCAACATACAACAACAAAATAACAAAGTTATTTTCGCCAAACCTCTTGAAATATGCACAAGGGTCTGAATTGAGTCTGTTGTATCCAAGGCTCATGATGAATGAATCAAATCTCTTGTACCAACACCTTGGCGCCTGTTTTAGACCGTACAGAGATTTGTTTAGCCTGCAAACCAAGTTCTCTTTTTCTTTTTCTTCAAAACCTTCTGGTTGGAGCATATAAATTTCTTCTTCAAGATCTCCATGAAGAAATGCTGTTTTACATCTAAGCTGTTCTAGATGTAAGTCAAATCTGGCTCATCGCCGGGACTATTGACTGTTGTAAGTCGAACTACAGGAGAAAATATTTCATTAAAGTCAATACCTTCTTTCGAGCATATCCTTTGACCACCAATCTAGCACGATATCGCTCCACTTGATCATCGCCATTTAAGCTTGATCTTGTAGACCCATTTATTTCCAATGGTCTTCCTTCCTTGTGGTAGCGTCACAAGTTCTCAAGTTTTATTCTTATAGAGCTTCAATTTCTTCTGCATTCTTTGCCATCCACAAAGATCGTCGTGTTGTTCTGACTTCATGGAAAGTTGATGGCTCTCCATCCTCTGTTAGAAGACAGTATGCAATGTTACTCTCCGTAATATACTCCGAGTGCCAAGCCGGTGGCCTTCTCTCACGAGTTGACCTTCGAACTTCTGGATCCTCGGCTTTGAGTGGTTCTTGTACATCATGCTCCGCTGCTGCTTCAGAAGAAACTTGATCATTTTCCACTGAATATCTGATCTCTAAGTCCTTCCACGGTGCTTCCTTTCTCTTCTCTTTGCAGTTGATTTTCTACAAAGATAACATCTCTGCTGATGATAACCTTGTGGGTAGTGGGATCCCACAGGCGATACCCCTTTACTCCATCGGCATACCCTAAGAATATACATTTTGGATTTTGAATCCGCTTTGTAATTTCTTGGCGTTGTACATTACGCATTAATCGGACTTCCAAATATATGGAGGTTGGAATAATCGGTGGCTTGCGATCCACATCTCCACCGGCGTCTTCAATTGTATTGCGGTTGATGGAGATCGATTCACCACATAACAGGCGGTTTTTACTGCTTCCGCCCAAAAGACTTTCTCAGTTGCGGTAGCCAACATTGCTCGGTTCTTTCCAACGAGTTCGTTCATCCGCTCGCTACTCCATTTTGTTGTGGAGTATACGCCGTACTGAATTGTCTTTTGATGCCTTCTTGCTTGCAGAATGCGAGAAATTCACCGTCTGTATATTCTCCTCCATTATCTGACCTCCAGGACTTGATCTTCTTGTCAGATTCAAGCTCGACTCGCGCTTTGTAGGCTTTAAAGACTGAGAACACATCCGCCTTCTTCTTGATAGGATACACCCAACATCTCCGGGAGTAATCATCAATAAAGGACACGAAATACTTCGCTCCTCCCATAGATGTAACTGGTGCTTGCCATACATCAGAATGAACCAGTTCCAGAATAGCATTATTTCTAGAACTCGATGTGTTGAACTTCAGCCGATGCTGCTTGCTTGTAACACAATGCTCACAAAACGGAAGAGCTACCGATTTGAGCCCAGGCAGCAGGTTCTGATCGGAGAGAATCTTCAAACCTCGTTCTGACATGTGGCCTAGTTTACGGTGCCACATCATGGTTTCTTCTTCTCCACGGCTGGTTGATGCCACACATGAATCAGCTTCCTGCAGAGTCTCTCCCTTGAGCATGTACAGATTTGCAGATATCTTTTCTCCTTTGATCACCACAAGCGCCCCTCTAACAATCTTCATGATCCCATTTTCTATATGGGTCTTGCATCCCAGTTCATCTAATTGTCCCAAAGACAATAGATTCTTCTTCAGGCCCTTCACATGTCGCACATCTTGAATAGTGCGTATTGTACCGTCAAACATTTTAATTTTAACAGTACCAATACCAGAAATCTCCAAGGCATGGTCATTTCCCATGAATACAGATCCTCCTGAGATAGGTTCATATTTGTGGAACCATTCCCTCCGGGAGGTCATGTGCCAAGAAGCTGCTGAATCTAGAAGCCAGACATCAGCAAACCTCTTCCTGCCTTCATCAACAATGTTTGCTCCACTGTATAAGATTTCACCATCGTCTGATGTGCTGACAACACATCCTTGAGATGTTGATGGCTCTGAAGACTTTTTATCACTACTCTTCTTATTGTGCCAACACTCCGACTTGATGTGCCCCTTCTTACCACAGTTATAGCATTTGATATGCTTCTTACTCCTTGACTTCGATCTACCACGAGCATGACTCCCACTGGAGCCTGGTTCCGTTGATCTTCCTCTCATCACCGATAAGGCCTCCGCTTGCTGCGAACTTGCCAGCCTGTCTTCTTTGTTCTTGCGCCGATTTTCTTCCTCCAGAACAGCGGCTGCAACGTCGTCGAAAACTAGCTTCTCCGCAAGGACGTTATTTGTGAGGTTGATGATGAGTTGATCATACGAGTCAGGTAAACTCTGAAGTAGAAGCTCCGCACGTTCATTCACACTGATTGCATGTCCCAAGGTTGTGAGCTGGGAGAACAATGTGTTTAGGGTGTTGATGTGGTCGGTCACCGATGTAGATTCCGCCATCCGGAGAGTGTAAAGTCTTCTTTTTAAGAAGATTTTATTGTGTAAGGACTTCGCCTCATATAGCTTTGTTAGAGTATCCCAAATCTCCTTTGCTGTCTTCTTCTCTTCTATACTTGACAACACCCCGTCAGCTAATGCCAGATGGAGATTTGCAATAGCATTCCCGTCCATCTCGTTCCACTTCTTATCATCTGTGATGTCTGCCGGCCTTTCACCGATGGCCGCTAGGCAATTATCTTTTCTCAAGATAGCATTTATCTTCAACTTCCACAACGAGAAATTACTCCCGTTGAATTTCTCGATCTTAAAATTCTCGAACTTTGCCGCCATTGCTTCTACCACGAACAGTAACTCCTTACTATCTCACGTGAACAGTACCGTATTTATGAACAGTACCCGTATTTGTGAATAGTAACCGTACTTATGAACAGTACCGTACTCGTGAATAGTGCCCAGTACCTTTCAGAGAGTAAATGATATCTAGCTTATTTTCTGATGTGAAGGATCCACCTTTGGTGGCAGCCACAGAGCATACGATAAGCAGATATAAATACCCTAAGTCAGGCTCTGATACCACTTGTTGGGACAAACCCAGGGCCCAATAGAGCAGGATCGCAGCTAAAGTATTGCAGAAGTAATAAAGAACACACAGATTTACGTGGAAAACCCCCTCAAGAAATTGGGGTAAAAACCACGGGCACAGATAGAAGAATTCACTATGAGGAAAAATTTAGGAGGATTACAATCTCTCTTTATAAGGAGATACTCTCTCTATTTTTTTCTCTCTAGCTCTCTCTTTCTTATCTCTCTTAATTGGAGACTGAGATTCTGGGATTTTTGGGATGATTTGAACTTAACGCCTGGGGGGCTATTTATAGCTGCGTTTGTGGTAGGTGAACACTTTTTACGGTGTTTGCTAAATCTTGCTACTGATGTGGTGGTGGTGAGTCTGCGGTTGGTGGGTACTGTAACAATTTCGGCTACTGTAGCAATTGCGGCTTTTCTAACAACTCATACGTTCCTATATACCAATAATTGTAAGTTAAATTCTGTCTGTCTTGAGATTTTATGGTTCAGCTGAAAATACTCTTTATTATACGAGATAAGTAGGGATGGCATACTATGTTATGTATGAACATGTTGATTTTTTTTATTGTCTCATTAGTTTTGACGTCTTTTTAAATAGGGTTGTTACTTGTTGCTGATTAATACCCAAAAACATTCACCATTTTAAGATAAACAACCTTAGGATTTTTATACAAAAGAATACCCTAAAGCTTTTAGACAAGATTTGGTGCAATTTAGGCATTCCCAAAGTGTCAGTTATCAATCCACAACCCATTATCTTAAAAGCCTCTTCCAAAATCCTTTTTGCCGCTCGACTTTGTCATTAGGATGATCTCCGTGTTGAGTTAAAGATAACTTTATCTCTCACTCTCCATGTGCGGAAGTTTTCAATTTATTCTTTTTAGTATTTTGCAGCATTATTAGGGCTTTTCTGGCTCTAAAGCTGCTCTTTTTGTCTCCTCTGGATCGAGAAGAGGTAAATTCATCAGAATGGAAGTATGTCAAGAATTTACTAAAAATAGTGTTAAATTATTTATTATTAGGAAAGATAAAACCTCATGGGTTTAAAGAAGTTTTAAACTTTTGCCTTTAAAACTATGATTTCTGCCTTACCTTTGTTTTTAAACAGATTTTTCTGATTTTATAGACGTCGAAACATGTATTTTCAGAAGAGAAAAAATTTAGTGATAAACTGAGCTTCACTTACTATCATTCACAAAATCAAAGTGTCAGTCTCATCTTTTTTTGAACATCGTATATCTGAGGTTTATGGCCTATGTTGCTTGACACTGAATGACTTCTCCTTAAACTTGATATTAATACTGTGGAGTTTGATGACTAAATCATGCATCAAATCCACCTAGGAGATTTTTTTCCTTTTGCTTTCATCTCGTTTCTTTTTTTAATATTTTTTTGTGAACCACATAGCTACTTTTATGAGATCAGTTGTGAGATTGATAATCTGAAAGGTCTGAAAGCTCTGTTTATTGTTCACCCCTTAGCTTATCTTATGCTTTATCATCTGCATTTTTCTTTCTCATTGCCACAGTTTAGACGACCCTGGTGTCTACTGCGTTTCAGTTATTAGTATAATAGATTTTTACATTTACCCTAGGTAGAAGAGAGATGATTCTAGATGATATGAATTCTTGGATCAACTCCTCTAGCTGCTTGGAGAATCACTTGCTATTGTCATCACCTATTTATAGACGCCAGCTTTTCTTAATAAGGTCTTTGGGTGGATACTGCTGTAAGGCCCACAAGGAAGGACAAGGAGCAGTTAGTGGGAAAATTACTGCATTAAAGGCAGATGCTGAAACTGTTATAAGAAAGATGAATTGGGATCCTCTACTCAGCAATAGTGGATCCTAATATTTACTAATGCATCTCCACCTTTCATTTTGTGGGCTCCACCTTTCACTTTGTACTTGTCCACAAAATCAAAGGTAGAGATGCATTAGCAAATATTAGGAAACACTATTGATGAGTAGAGGATCCCAATATAAGAAAGATAACCCCAGTTCTAGACCCGAGGCGGCATAAAGGCCAAGCAGGTCAGGTTTCCCTTTTCCATAAAAACAATTATTGCGCATTTTTGCAATTATTAAATGTTTACCTTTAGGTTGTCTATTTAAGTTGGTATACCGAATTGTAGATGTTCTAAATAGTTAGAAAACTTTCAAATATATTGTGAAAAGGACGTCTGGACTAAGCTAGATGTTTGGATTCTGTACATGGGACAAGTTTCCGTTGTGATCTTAAAATTGTCTAGCGCTGGTTTCTCAAATGTCATATAGATTTTAAAATAGTACACATGATGAATTTATTTAGAGTAGAACTGCAAGAAGAGATGATATGTTTTGTTTCATCAACTGAAAGTTATCTGCTTTATCATATTTTTTTAATTTTATTCAGGAAAGATAGCAGTTATTGGTGGATGCCGTGAATATACTGGTGCACCATATTTCTCTGCTATATCCACCCTAAAAATTGTTAGTAATGCCTCTTCTGTTACATTTCATTATTCTCCATGTTTGTTTTAGTACATTCATACTTAAAAAGATATTCATATCTTGATCTATGTTGAATTTTAAGAATTCTGCCTTTCTTGCACAGGGTGCAGATTTATCTCATGTTTCCTGTACAAAAGATGCTTCACCGGTGATAAAAGGCTCAGCCCTGAGTTGATTGTCCATCCTGTGCTGGAAGAATCATACAGTGTAAGGTGATCCAAAGGTTTACTTAATGTTCTTCTCAGCTTGACATACAGATTGATTATGTATTTCTTTCTTAGGGATGATGAGAAGATGTCAGTTGCTAAAAGGGTCCTTGCTGAAGTGTCCAAGTGGATGGAAAGATTTGATTGCCTCGTGGTTGGTCCAGGTCGAGGGAGGGACCCATTTCTTCTGGTTTGTTTCCTGCAATTTCAAAACATTCTCATGTTGTTTACTTCTTGGTTTTATCCTTTTTCTGAATAAAAATATAATGCTAAGATATTTTTCAGATGTGGCATGAACTGGCTATCCTTGTCATGTAACACTTCATGGTATCTGTATTCCTAGTGTACTCTCTTTTATCATCCAGTCACGAAATATAGCAGAACTATTGCACATTTTGTCATTTCTTACTTTATATACCATCATGCCTGATAGTTAAATCTTAGGGCAATTTAATCCAGTATAAGCTATGTAGCGAGAATACTTCTGTCATGAAGTTGGGTTGCGTTGGGAACTTGTCGGACATGTGTATTGGAACTTTGTAGAACTCCCCGTATCAGCTTGTCATGTCTATATCAGTTTATTTTTGTCTATTAGAGTATAAAACAAGGTTCAACTGCTTTGTGTAGAGAGGTTTGCATACTAACTTCCTAAAGGGTTCTTGCAAAGGGCTGTCTTTGGCTTTTCCCTTATGTTTCCTTATCTCATAGTATATTAGATCCTTGAACCTTTAGAAAGAGAAGTCTGGTTCATTTGATTGAGAATTAAAAAAAAGGAAAACTGAATTTAGAGTAAGAAAACCTCAAGACAGTTAATTTTAACTTCAGCTAATGTTGACTTTGTAAACTTAGGATTGTGTTAGTGACATCGTGAAGCATGCAAGGAAATCGAATATTCCAACCGTCATTGATGGCGTAAGTTTTCTACAAGAGACTAGGTTTATCGTTTTCAAAGTTATAATCATCAGCCTCTATATCCTCAAAAGTACACATTTTTTGCTTGCTACTTTATGAATGATATTTTGGTTTGTAGGATGGCCTCTTTCTTGTCACTAGTAATCTCAATGTAGTTAAGGGACACCATTTGGCTGTTTTAACGCCTAATGTCAATGAGTATAAGCGCCTCATTGAGAAGGTTTTGAACACTGAAGTTAATGAGGATGATGCTCCTGAGCAATTGTTGTCCCTTGCAAAACAGTAATCATTTGTTTAGCTATATTATTGGCAAAATGGTGATTATTTATATTATTTAACACTTCATATTGATCAAATAATCACATAGAAGCTGCCTCCTTGGTTAGGATCGGTGGCGTACCATCTTACGTAAAGGAAATTCAGACCTTATCTTATCAGTGATGGTGTTACAGGTTTGCATTCCGTCCTAAACGTGTAACATGTGTATCCATCACTCTCAAGCCAATCTACTGAATTCACATACTCCTGTTGTATATGCACCTTGCTCCCGCTTCTTTGTGATAGTTTCCAGTGTCTTATATTTCAGACTGCTGCTGACCCATGTGCTATTTATTCTACAGTTAATAAAGTGAGCACTTTTGGGTCCCCTCGGCGTTGTGGTGGCCAAGGCGACATCCTTTCTGGGAGGTATGATCACATTCAAAATAACACATTAAACTTATTTAAGTTGTACTTATGATTTGCTTGCAGTTTTCGCATTACGTTTATCACCGTCTGATGTAAGCCATAATCTCCAAATTTTTGTGAAGTTTGCTGATAAAAGCCTTCTATTATGATTGTATCATCACGTTTTCTGAAACTTTAAATCCCTTAAGGGATTTTTATAAGGTAATCCCTTATTAGGATTTTAATGTGGAACACTTGATATTAAACTATCTCAAAGCTGCATGATCACACAAACAATTACAATTTTATATAAGCTATGAGGATCCAAGACTCTCAGAATGGACATATTACCGTGCAAATTAAATCAATAGCTTCACTTGTTTTGTTTTACTGGCAGATGTAGACCAAAATAACTCATGTTGCAGAGTTGGCAAGGCATGTAAACTGGGATAAGGTTGTAAGTTCAGTCCTGCCGCCAATAAGATCAAATAGAACTTCTCAACCATATTAGGAGTTCTGGGGAGGGTTTGCTTTCTTATGGAGAGGGTGACAGATCCCTCTTTTTTCTTTTTAGAAAATCTGATGGTTCACTGCTTGATCATTATAACGTGAATAACCTTTTTGTACCAAACTCATGTATGTAATGATTTCTTACTTTCATCTCGCAGTTTACTTTCTATATCAGATTCTTTAGTTTTCACTCCTTCAGAACTTGAATACATATGTGAAATACAAGCTAATTTCCACACCTCATTTTTTCGTAATCCGTGTGATACCAGTGTGGCAGTATTTTCATGATGGGCACGCTCGTCAAACAAAGATATGGATGATAAAAGGTTCAAGATTTCTACTTACCAAGCACCTACTTTCATTCATAAGCAGATTCAATTTCAAATTTTGATACAATACCGTGACCAACTATTTACTTTCTTTCTTGCCCTCACAAAAGTGCATCGAGTCCAATGATGCTGGGTTGTATAGCTGGTTCTTTGCTTCTCAGAAGAGCGGCTTCACTTGCTTTTGCAGACAAGAAGCGTGCAACCCTCACTTCAGATATCATTGGATGTTTGGGGAAAAGGTCGTATTTTTGTTCTCAAAGCAGTAGTTTTCTTCTTGAAGCTTTTAGCAACTTATAATGTTACTGTGACATTTTGTTGGTGCAGTTTGGAGGATATGATCCCTGCCAAACAAGGATAATTCTTGGAGATGCAATGCAGGGAGTAATAAATGTACTTGTTCTCTCTTCTTGTGCTTTGCTTATATGTGTTATGTACTGTTCTTGGAAGATATTGTTGTCAACTTATATAATCTAAGTTCAATGTTTGATGCACCGGTGCAGGTTATCTCTATGGAGTTTTATTAGCTAGTTCATTTTCATATGAGTTCGTTAGGTTATGTTTGTTGAGATATTTTTTTTTTTTTTTTTGCATGCAATTCGAATTATTCATGGATACAGCAGCTCCACAAGTATGACCGCTATATGAATACTAGGTTCTTTATTTAGTGGAGTACATTTCGTTTGCTCGATGAATGGAAAAGACATACTTCTACATGAAAATACTTGCATGTCACTTAGACTTTCTAGAAACCAAGCATTGGGTATAGACTTGTGTTAATGACTTCTCTTTCTGAATGTTGAGCAAGAACATCTATCGACTATGGTGACAGGTATTTTGGCTGAGAAAACGGGACTTCAGATCTCCTTGAAGAAGGAGGTGATATTCCTTTTATGTTTAGGGTTAACTGTGTATACATCCCCCGTACTATCGCCCAGGTGCCAATAGACCTCCTTAGTTCTATTGTTGTAAATAGACCCCTGAGTGAATCTTTATTGACTATTTTACCCTCAAGAGGTTAAAAAAACAATTTTTTCTTTCTGTGAGGGTAAAAGTGTCTAAAAATTTACTCAGGAGGTCTATCTACAGCAATGGAACTACATGGTGTCTATTCGCAATTGGGCGATAGTACAGATGGTTTATTTATAATTCACCTTATATTTAAGATAAAGGGACATATTCTCTAGTGCGAAGGTATTATTTCCTCCTATAAAGAGGTTTGTTCAATGTGGATGATCGTCGATCAAGATGTCATTAATCTCTATTTTAGAAAGTGAGGGTTTCTCCCTATTCATCTCTGTAAAGTTTTCTCTCAAAATTGATAATGCCCATGGTCATTTTGGAAGTGTTTGTGAGCTCTTTTTCTATTTTTCTTTTTTTATTTCTTTCTTTCTTTCAGCATCAAGGCATTGTGAAGATGATACTGCATGTTTGTGTGGTTTCAAATGTGTAATTGTATATTCCTTGGTTTCTAGTATTAAGGCATCGTGAAGATGGTAATGAATTTCAGATAGTAGAAGTGTAATGTTCATTTCTCATCATCTTTTCCTAATTTTCATTGGAAGTGGAATGCATAATACTTTAAACTTAAACAAAGATTGCTGAAGAAGTTACCATTGAGAACATCATTTTCTCACCTAAGAACACCATACAAATGAAAGATTTTTCGGTCATTAATGAAGGGAAGTTATGAGGAGTAATGAAGGGAATTTTAGGACATGAGGGGGTTTGAAGAACATAAATCCTAACACCATAAATGAGAGAATACCACAATAAATAAGAGGAATCGAGAGGAACTTGGGATCTTGAGAGGATTAATGGAGGGAAATTGCCCCAACTTTCCCTCCAATTTTCTCGTCATATCGCACTTAATGCGGTCTCAACTCAGCGGCCCCATTGCCATTGGATCTCGAGCGGAGATCTCACCCAAATCATGAAACGAGGGTAAATTAGGTTTTCGGGTTAAATACGTATAAGGTGGAGGGGCTGGGCCACATTATTTTAACAATTTGAGGGCTAATGCACATGGGTCATAATAAGAGGGGCTGGGCGACATGAGGTTTAAAAATAGGTGGCTTTGACACAATATTTCCAAAAAAAAGGTGAAACGCTTGTTGTTAGGGTACTTTGCTTCAGCCCAAGTCCACTCAATATGGGCCCAAGACCCATCATTTGACGACTAGTCCTTAGCAGCCCAAAAAAGATGATCTTATATTATTGCGTCAGGATAATTAGCTAATTAAGCTAATGTCTTGTGATGTGTACAGGCTGAGGATTAGCTAATTAAGCCAGAGAGCGACTACGAAAAATCTTGGATTAAAATATCATAAGAAAACATATAACTAAGAGTCCAGCTATTTGTATGTAGATGTTTCGTTTGATAATTTAATATATTTTACAATAAATATAAATCTCCACAGATTCCACCGACGATCTCTGAGAATTGAATCTTAGCAGGTTTCACATCAGGAATATTTATCATATATATGTTGTCAAGTTTAGATATGTTTAGGTCACTGTCACATCTACAAACTAGATAGAGATGCATGATTAAAATAGCTGTGATGGAGTACAACATTTGCTTAATTAATGAAGTAACATCAGTATGATGATGATGAGGGCTTTGAATTAAAATCAACAGGTTTTAACCGACAGAAGCCAAGACTTGCAGATAGCGTTTTAATGTTTTCTTTAATGAAGTTTGAAGAAATTTTAGATCATCTTTTGTATATATTGTAAGTAGACTAGCAGAAAGATACAATTAAGCGATACTGTTAACTACATGGTATTGTGGAATTGAAAGAGTAGGGTTTAGCTACAATATTACAACCCCTACACCGACATTTCCAGTTGAATAACTACTGTGCAATAACTTATTAAAATGTTGCACATCAGGTAATTCTTACATATATCAATTTGGGTTATTTGCAAATAGACCCTCCGTAGTTCTATTGTCGTGGAAAGACCCCTTGTGTTATCACCCAATTGCGGATAGAACCCCTGAGTGAATGTTTTTTTTTAAACATGTAGAGTCTATTTGTTGAAAAACGATTTTCTCTTTCTATGAGGGTAAAATAGTATAAAAAAAAGTTCACTTAATGAGTCTATCCGCAACAATAGAACTACAGGGGGTCTATCTACAGTTGGGCGACAGTAAGAGGTGTCTATGCTAATTAACCCTACAAATTAATATGCATCAATCATATAGATAGAATGCTTTCATTCAATTATCAAATTCCTCATACATATATTCATGTCCATACACACATACATATACCACATGAAAGTATTTGTTTAAGTGGAGGGCAATATTTGAATACTCAATGAAAGGGCACTCCCCACGTTTGAATTGCTTTGACTATGAGAAAAGCTACAACAAATCTCTTGGTCTCATCTCATTCACCAAAACAGTTGGTGTTCTTTTTTATTCTATCCTGCTTCCTTCTGCCTCAACATAAGTTAGTGCACCATACTAAAGTCTTCATTCCCATAAACAAAGTTATGTAAGCAAGGAAATTTTTAACTGAAAGTGGGCTTCAAAAGGGAGGCTTCATTTGCACAAGCACAAAGTTTTAAGATGATCCCCTTGAATTCAAAGCAAATTAGATAGTGGATGGACTAGTTATTGTGGTTTTATTCTCAGCAGTCTAATTGATAGGATAATCTTTGCACAGGTTTCTTGAAAGATTTTCCTATAGCCATATTTGTGTGCAATGATCCATTATGTTCATCTTGAAAAAGTTATCACAAAGTTTAATTAGTTTTTAATGTTGATACGCAAGAAACCTCTGAAAATATAATGCAACATAAAAAAAAACTATAGATCACACTCATGGAATGCTAGGAACTTAAAACTCTTGACATTCAAAATCTAGTAAAATTGAGTTCAAATACTCCCTGAACTAAATATACTGATAAATAAATGAACAAGATACTTCTACAATTGAGAATAAATGATTCAAGCCAACCAACCTGATAGAATACTAAACAAAGCAGCTGAACACAAACAGCTAAGTATACTCATTTAACTCAATTAAATATTACAAATTGCATTAACCCAGCACTGGTTTGCTCAAAAACAATGTTCTGGCTTTCTCTGACTACTCCAAGTTTCAACCAAATCCAAACTTCCAACTTCTCTTTCTAACATTTTATAGGCCATAGTATATTATTGACTATAAATTACACAAAATAAATATCTTATAAAATTACATGTTTGCAGCAAATCCATCAACGGTATATCCAACCTTATCAAACCTCCCTCTCTCACTATTCTCTCTAAACTTTATATAATCACAACATAAAAATGGTTTATAGATTCTTTCCTCCCCCTCTTCCAATAATTCTTGAGGCGCCGATACTATCTTCTCATCCTCAAAACACCAAAAGAAAGCTAGAGAAAGGCGATGAACGGGTTTTTTCAACACAACTCTATGTTGAGATGATCTCAATCGCCCGTTGCTCCAAGCTTGCAACAAATCTCCAATATTTACTACAAGTCTGCCTTCGACAGGAATTATGTCCATCCATTTTCCTTCCTTTGATTTCACTTGAAGTCCACCAACATCATCTTGGTATACAATTGTTATGCAACTCATGTCAGTGTGCATGCCAAGCCCTTCTTTCTCTTCTAACTCTATGTCTCTTGGTGGAGTGTAGCTATTTATGCGCAAATATCCATGACATTTGCTAAATTCAGATTTGAGATATTTTGTTTCAAAGCCATCACCTAAACAATTTAAGAGAATGGTCATGATTCGCCTCGATAACTCCATCATCTTGTGTCCATATTCTTCCAATATTTCACTATATATAACGAAAATTATAAGTTAGCGCATGAACGATAAAAATGTTTGATATTATAAGAGAGAGAGTATTTTGTGCATACTTACCAAAACTCAATGTTAGGGTTTTCGAAGAGGACATCGGTTGTGATCTTTGCGGAGGAGGAGAAGTTTGGACCGGAAATACGTAGACTTTCAAAAAATGGCGATGCAATGAAGTGAGGTGTGTAATTGTTGATGGAAGATGAGGGTCCTAACTTGAGTTTGATATCAGGGGAGAGAGAAAATGCTTGGTTAGAGAGAGTACAAAGTTTAGTATAGAGGTCTTTAGAGATGCCATGTTCAGTGATATGGAAGAATCCCCAATCTTTGCATGCTTGTGAGAGAGAATAGAGAGATGAGGGTGTCATGGGCTTGGACATGTCTAAGATGGGGAGCTCTAGAGATATCTTGGTAGACTTAGACATGTTAGAGAGAGAAAGTAGTTCAAGAGAAAGGACGAGTATATGAGAGAGAAAGAGAGGGAGCAAGTTACAGGTTTGATCTACTTGGCTTGGTATTTATATTAGAGAAAAGAACAAGTAGTCACACTAAAAAAAGAAAAGAGTATTGAACAAACTTGCTATTTGCAAATTCAAACAGTTATCTCTAGGCCCCATGTAATGTAATTGATCTATGCAGCCATACACAAGTTATAAAAAAATGTTTTATGCAAAGTCAAAGAGGAGAGATTTGAATACTTAATGTAGGTCATAGCTACCAGAATGTTAGGAGATGGTACAGAATTTGTCAACCTTTAAAACCTAATAATAAAAAATTAAGGGCTCTATTATGCATGGTTTTTTGCTTAAATTGTTTTGAAAGTGTGCAGAAATAAGAGTAAAATTCCTATACAATTATCTAAAAATACAAGCTTTTAGAGCAGAGATTAACCCCACCATTTCATATTGAGTCTCAACTACATAGCATTTCACTGAAACCTGGGCATTATTTGTTAGTGAAAAGTGGGACATTAAAAGTTGTCTGTAGTTGGTTATGAAGTATTTGGTGATGCTTAAAAGTACAACCTAAAAGTTGTTAGTAGTTTATAAACTATGATTAGTTTTATGTTCTTGCATGAACACTTGATAAAATAAAATAAAAAGTAAATGTCAGCTTCCTTCTTAACATAAAGTTTTTGTATGAAGTTGCATTAAAAGATTGATAGTAGCTTCTTAAAACAGAGAACCTGTTTAATATTTCAGCAATCTCATATGTTCAACAATAGTAAAACGGTAAAATGGAAAAATAAATCTTTCCAAATTCTATCTTAGTAAATTGTAACAAATGGAAAACTCAAACCACAACAGATTGGAAACATACATTTAGAATGCTAAAAATGTTCTTCTGCTAATAATTCCGGCTATTTTCTCCTACAACATAGCAACTAAAAATGTCAACATACTAATAAAACCTGAAAGCTGATGTTTGAGAGACCAATACAGCCCTCTCATTTCATCAAAAAGGATGTACACAGAAATACAAATTGCACATTTCCTGATGAAAGAAGCTTGGATCAACTTCATAAAAATTTAGACCATCTTAGAGACAATTACCCAGATGAAGAAATCAATGTGAATATTTTCTTCAATTGCCTAAGGGGCTAAATTTGTTGTGACTTTCTGCTAATTGAGAGGCCAATACAGCCGGTTCCAAGGTACCATGTTCAAAAAGAGTTCATTTATACATTACACTACCTATAAATATAGATAATCAATAAGTTCATCCTTGTGTTTTTGCTGAAACCTGCAATCTATGTCTTGAACTATAATTTTTCCTGAGATGAATTAAAACTGACCAAGGATAAAATATTTATAATCCTATCAGATGCAAGCAGTTAATTACAGTACCGCAAAACATGTACAAGACTGAAAAGTGAAGTATTATTATGTTAAATATCAATAACCTCAAATATTCATCGACATTGTTATAGGGGACATTGAAATCAGAAGTAATTTAAAGGATTAACCACTTAGACCAAGAATAAAAAAATATAATCGCATAGTTGCTCGATATTTGTTTCTAAAAAGTCAAATACCTTATTCCAATTGGTGCATGCATATGATTAGAAACTCAAATGTTCAATCATTAAACTAGTAATATGCATAACATGGTTTGCCTGTATTTTTGAATTAATAACATCTATTCCAAGGATCATTACTTATTTCTTGGAGGTACCTTGTATCTAGACCTTGCATTGTAGTTCAAAGGAGCATAAGATATAGGCAATTAACTTCAGACTAAAAGCAAGTATCCGATATATTGGAAAAAGTAAAAACAAAAGATCTTATAATTACCCATTGATTCTGAGGTTATAAAATCTTGCTAAAATGTATATACTGCAGATAATCAATAGAAGTGAATTGTGTATATGATTGTATATCTTGACAAAGAGGAAGTGTTGTGTGTTTATCATATCAAAAGAGGCATTTATGTTATGATCAAAGAGAATGCGAACTTCATGTGTGCATATTTAGTTTGCTTCATCCGCTCAAATGTAGCCAAATTATTGGCTCTTACAACATTCAGAGACTATATAGCACAACAGCATTGAAATTAATGTTGTGCATCAAACAGAGTGATTGGCTAATGAAAAGTCTACTCTCTTTGAGAATCAATTGTTACAGCTATAATGTTTGCTTGTTGGGTATCTAACAACCACAATCGTTCAGAGTAAACCCTATTAAATCTTGTTTTAATTAAGATATTCTGTTCTTTCAGCATATATTTCATGCTCTTCGAGCTTTTACTGAAACTTCTATTCAATTTCCTCAATGATATTAATGCCTTGTTCTTGTTAACCATCTCTTATCACGATGTATTTTTATCTTAGCGTGATGGTTTACTTTGTATATGCACATTGCTATTCAGTAGTCAAAGATGCCTTATTGCAAATGATGCTTTGTTCGGAAACATAAATATAAATATAGCATTCAGAGATCAACCCATGCTCATGTCTTCTATAATTTGAAACTGTCAAATATGACTTATTGCAGATGATGGTTCATCATTTTGTAAAAATATAGCATTCAAAGTCAAGTAAAGGTAAGCTAAATATTCTACATGCTCATTTGTTCTAAAACTTGAACTTACAATCGAAGGAATTTCAGAAGATATTTAAAGTTTTTAAGAAATTGATGCATTCTTGCAAAGTTCTAGATTGCATACAGGAAAACTTAAAAAGAGTCATCAATTCAGAGTTTTAAAATCATTGCTCAAGTGAACTCATCACCCTCCCATTTCTTATTACACATCCTAATTGCAGAATAAAATTTGTCTTCCATATCATTTAGAATCCCTTGTTATATTCTTCATTTTCCCGGTGAATCACACAGGTGGAATTTGGAAAGGAGAACTTAGAGAATAGATACAATCTAACTATCAACACATTGCTGCATCCGAAAAATGATAAACTAAGATGTGTAGTCGTTTATATGCAAGTATCTATACAACCGCCTTTATAGAATGTTTACGCATGAATAACGATGATAATAGATGTTGATGTTTATACTAAGTATGGTTACACAAGTAAAAGCTAAACTCTGTGACACTGTTCACATGCAAAATAACCTCTCTTCGATTAACATGATAAACTTTTTTCTTCTTCAGTGACATGGGTATGCAGTGAGTACTCTAATTTCAAGCAAACACTTCTTAGTTGCAATATTCTTCAGTTTCTAATCAAGTTGGCCGGGAAAGATGCGATATATAGCCTGGATTCATCCAAAAATTAAGCAGTTAGTATTGTCCCACAATAACGTATAGGTGATGGAGGAACGTAAACCTACTTTTTTGTTTCATCTCTCATTCTATAGAGTGCTATGTGTGCTTATCACACACTGACCAACGTCCATCACACACCGACAGGGTTTTTGTGTTCGTGTAGTGCCTTCGCTGGCCACATAATCCATACTTGATTCGAGCGGTTATGAGATATACTTTTTGGTCTCCACTCTTGGAGACATCTG
Source organism: Asparagus setaceus (assembly GCA_012295165.1). Lineage (NCBI taxonomy): Eukaryota > Viridiplantae > Streptophyta > Magnoliopsida > Asparagales > Asparagaceae > Asparagus > Asparagus setaceus. Next base: position 55,149,573 of record CM022702.1, on the reverse strand, counting down.
CAACCAATAATCTGCAGTTACATAGTTGAATAGAGCTGCATCAAAGATCGAATTAGAACAAAACCATCGTCGATGGAACCAAACATTTTGGTCAGATAGAACACAAAATGTTAACAACTCCAAGTACAGAAAAAATAATATTTACTAGAAATATAATAAACTCCTACATTTTGGGTTTTCTGGAAATCTAAATTTTGCTGATACAAGCATGAAAATGTCTGTGCAATACTATGATGCTATCTAATATAATAAAATCCCTCAACATGCATCATAGCTGGTTATTATATTTGCACATTGAACACACATATTACATATACCTCAAAGCAAGGAGAATTTAAAATAACTAGAGAGAGATTTCAATTTGTTTTCTCAAAAAAGGAAGTTTTTTTTCCTGAAAATATACTTTCACTAAACTTGAAAATCTCAAGCACATAATGAAATTTGGTTGGTTTTCACCCAAAAATCATCAAGCGTGATTCATCGAAGAGGAGAAAGTAGATCACTGAAGATAGTATGATTCAATGTTTAGAGCAAATATTGAGAAAATCAAAGGACAATACGATTATGTAAGTATTTAGGCTAAAAGCAGAACTACCTTGAATCAGACTTTAGGGTTTGATTGTGGTTGTAGCGCGAACTTTGGCCTAAAGATATTAGGGGGAAATTTTTCAATGAAAATAAAAGGAAAAATTAACAAAAAGTGTGGTTGATGGAAGCTTGTTCTCTGCTCACAACTATCAGAGCCAGGTTTCGATCCTGGGACCTGTGGGTTATGGGCCCACCACGCTTCCGCTGCGCCACTCTGATTTGTGATAGCGAGGAACTCTAATTGAGTTTTATCTAAAGAGTATCTTTGATATACAAACCATTGTCCCTGTGAATGAAAAAGGCGCCTCCTTTTTGCCCGGCCCAAACCCAGAAATCCGGGCTAGGCCGGACCGGACCGGCATGTTTGGACAGGCCTTGTTATAGCTGGTTATTATTTTTACACAATGAACACTCATATATCTCCAAGCAAGCAGAGTTCATTTTGTTTTCTCAAAAAAGGAATTTTTTTTCTGAAAACATACTTACACTGAACTTGAAAATCTCAAGCACATAATGAAATTTGGTTGGTTTTCACGGCCTCTCAACTCTGGAAAATTTTCTGGGCAAAAATACTACGTGGCGTCTTTATTTTCCTTCACTTTCCTTTTTATTTTTTGCAAACCAAACACCTGATTGTGAAGGAAAAAGTAAAAAAATACCTTGTGTCAATTTTCTAGGAGCTTCTTTCTGTTGTTTTTTACCAACCAAACAGCCCCCAAGAGGAAAAAGTAGATCACTGAAGATAGTATGATTCTATGTTTAAATCAAATACTGAGAAAATCAAAGTACAATACGATTATATAAGTATTTAGGTTAAAATAGAGTCGATGCATAAATAAATCGAAGATCAGTAACATAAACAGAGGTAAAAGCAGAACTACCTTGAATCAGACTTAGGGTTTGTTTGTGGTTGTAGCGAACTTTGGCCGAAAGAAATTAGGGGGGAAATTTTTCATTAAAAAAAAAGGAAAATTTAACAAAAAGTGTGGTTGATGGAAGCTTGTTCTCTGCTCACAACTATCAGAGCCAGGTTTCGATCCTGGGACCTGTGGGTTATGGGCCCACCACGCTTCCGCTGCGCCACTCTGATTTGTGGTAGCGAGGAACTCTAATTTATTTTTATCTAAAAAGTATCTTTGATATACTAACCATTGTCCCTGTGAATGAAAAAGGCGCCTCCTTTGTCAGCTTCCATCAACAACCCAAATCATGTACGCAAAAACCCCAACAAAATCACCACCATTAAAATGCACCGTCGCCGGAGCTCACCGCCGCATCAGCAGAACAATCACCTGCACTTCAACAATCCCAAACCCAAACCCAAACCCATCACCAATCCTCCGTCAACGTCCCCATTACAAGACTCCGCAGCCCCAAAAGCCCAGCATCAACATCAACAATGGCGCCAAAGAGAAAGCCACAGCAAGCGACGTGCTTCGATTGTTAGACACCCTTCAACTCCCCGTCGATGCCGATACTTACAGTTCTCTCATAAGGGAGTGCACTTCATCGGGCGACGCCGTCGAGGGTGCACGTGTGCATGCGCACATCAACAGGCCAAAGGAGAAGAGGAGTGGATGCAGTAAGCGAGGCCTCGTTGGCATTGCTAACAGACTGTTGCTTATGTATGCGGCGTGTGACCGGCCGGAGCTTGCTCGAAAACTGTTTGATGGAATGCCCATCAGGAATCTGAGCTCATGGGCGACTGTGATTTGTGGTCTTTTTGATAGAGGAGATCATAGAGAGGCAATTGCGTTGTTTTTGGATATGATGGAGTCGAAATCCTTTGCGGCGGAGCCCACCGATACGCTCGTTGTCCTCGTCACGGTAATGATTAGATCCTGTGGTCGAATCGGAGAATTGAGTCTTGGGAAGCAGATACATGGGTTTGCTATAAAAACAGCGATGGCGGCTGAATTGGGTACTTATTTGGTCCAACTGTATGCAGAATTCAGTTACATTGAGAGTGCACGCAAAGTGTTCGATAGTATGCGACCAGCAACCATGACGGCTAGCACTTGCTTAATACCGGCTTACTGCAGAAAAGGCCGGTTAAAGGAGGCATTTTGTGTTTTTGGAGATATGTTTTGTGTGATGAGATTGGATGATGATGAGAAGAAGAATAAGAGTGTTTCGAGTGCGTTCTCGAGTATTATTGGTGGATGTGCAAAGAAGAAGAGAAAATTTTGTGGGCAACAAGTTCATGCACGTGCGATTAAAATAGGATTGGACTGTGATCTTTATGTGGGTACGAGTCTCGTGAATATGTATGGGAGATTTGGGTTGTTGGATGATGCGAGGAGAGCATGTGAGTTTGTTTGTGGCAAAAATAACAAGAAAAAAGATGTTGCTTGTTGGAATGCTATGATTACTAGCTATATAAGAAATGGGTGCTTCACAGAGGCTGAGAAGATTCTGTATCTGATGAAGGCTGCAGGTATTGAGCCCTTGGAATCTGTTGTTTCTCGGGTTATGATGGCTTGTGGAAGCTAATGATTTGTGTGCGAAGTTAAGGGAAGAATATGTGACAGGTATATTGTACATGTACAGAATGAATGGGTAAATATTATTCCCTGTGTTTATGGATGTCAGCAGCGGAAATAGAGCTTGCAGCATCAGTAATGCACTGAAACTTGAGAGAAGGAAACTCGAGATGCATTTGAGAGTATCATCCTACAAGAAATTGAAAAGGAACTATTCCTTTTGTTCTGAAGAGCTAGTTACAACCTTGTTCAACGATGTTAGTAGTGCAAGCTTGTTGATTTTGTTTGCTAATTTATATTCTCCTTTACCATTCATAATGTTCAATGAGTAGTCGGCTGATATATACTAAACATTTTGTAGGTCCTGTTGGAAGAAGGGCATTATTGGGGGCATTCTGAGATGAGTTAAGGTAATGATCTTAAGTAACCTAATTGATGATGTTTTCTCTCCATTTTACCAAGTATTATCCTGTAGCGTATTTTTGGAGTAGGCTGGTTATCAAACTCATATAATTAGTGTTCTTTTCTTATACCATCCCAACGTTCTTTGTGTCAGAGCATATGACAAGTCACAACATACAGATCAATAGGAAATATTTGTAGTCATAAGCAGCCTAAGAGGTACTGAGCTTGTAATTTTAGCCCACTCAGACATATGTCCTAACCAAAATTCTACAGAATGATTAATATTTGATGATAGAGAATGCTTAAATTCTACATTACTTGCTTTTTGATAATCACAGACTCAACATATCATTATGACATCCATATATGCCCAGATTATGCATCTTGGTTTACTAAATATGTCTCACAAATTTAGTTCCTTCTTACGTATCACTCTAAGAATGCACATACTATCTGATTAAATTCACTTTTCATCAAAAAAATTGTGTTCAGCCTGTCCTTCATTGCCAACATACTGAAATGCTTCTCTTTTAAGAGTCTGAAGTCTTGGGTTGATGGACAGTGGAGGTGGAATTCTAAAATTCAAGGCCAGATCTCATTTTCTGTAGTTTAATGTATTTCAATGATTTGTTTATGCTTCTATCCTCACTGAAATGTTCGATGACCAAGATCTAAGCTTGGGATTCTCGTTATCAATCCTTTTGGCATCGTTTTGTATCCTTACATATGTGTTTTACCTTAGTATAGAGTTCTTTTATTACTTGGTTCAGAAACTGACTAAGATTCTGAATTCTGAATGTCATAGGCAAGCTCGGCTTTTGGAGAAAAGTAAAGGGGAAAAAAAAACATGACGAATGAGTTGATACGGAAAGAAGAAAGAGCTTAGGAGCTAATGCTAAAAGTTCAGAGCCTGTTTGGATAGAGGGGAATAGGGGAGAAGGGCAGGTAGGGATCCCGTTTGGGAACTTTTTAAGAGGGAAAGTGTTCCCCCTCATTCCCCTAGATTACACTGCAATAATTAGAAATTTGTTTCCCTCCGAATTGGGGTGGAACCTAGAGGAAGAAAATTCTATCTTCTCTCCCCTATTTTGCCTTAACTTTCTCTACCCCCAATGAAATCTGAGTGCAATTACTCATTGTTCTACATCTTTTTTTTCTTATTTATTTTTTGCGTGTACACAAATATTTACTAGTTTTTCCGTATACACCATATATATTCAATCATATTCTTGGTCTTGGAAAATGCAAAAATGTGATGCTAAAGAGAATCAAATCTCTTTTTTGTCCCCTTTTTTTAATTGGGTAAATTTCAGGGTAAGCCCCTTGTTATACCTTCATATTTCAGAGTGCTCATCATCTCTCAACTTTGTTATGATCGATTTATTTTGAAAAGGAAGTTGCGGATAGCGCTCATCTCCCTCACGAATCAGGGGTGATAAATGCAATAAATGAGTTGATGAATGATAAGTGCTATTGTATGTAGGGGTTAATTGCAACCTACGCATTTTATTGATGAATGATTCTTGTATACAGAATTTGAGAGGGCGAGAGAGTTTTCAAAAATATATCATTGTATGCAATAAATCTGATGACAAGCAAGATTGAATGGTCAATCTTAGCTTAATTTAATTAGTGTGCAAGTTTAAGAGACCGTTTGGATTAATCCTTAATCTGACTTTATTCAAATATTTATACGAAATCCAAAAGGACGTAATTAATAAAATTAGTCACGTGAGATATGGCCAATATTTTGTGAGTTATGGCCAATAATTTCAATTTATGCATGTCATATAGTTAAAATGCAAGACGTTGATGAGAAGGATGCATTATGGATGTCAGCCTTGTACTTAGGGTCGGAAATGAATAAATCGAACAGTAAAAGGTGGCAATAATTGTATTTGCTTAAAAACTTTGAATTTGATTCGAATTCGAATTTCTTTCTCTGAGTTTCTTTGAATCCAAATTTGCACACAAATATCCGTCAAATGTTTATTGACTATTAAAATAAACTTATTTGATTAATGTTCTATAGTCTATGATTATTAACCAATTTAATTAGAAGTAATTTTTACATGGTTGAAGGGATACTTCACTACGATAAGAGAAATAGATTCTTTTTTTTTTTTTTGGAAGTAAAAATAGGGCGAGGTACCCTATTCATTTCATATATAAACCTGGTAGTCTCCACAAAACATAGAAGATAGGGGTTGAGGAAGAAACGAGCAAAAAAGACACTGTTGTTAATTTAAACATGATTAATCCAAAGAGATAAACATAAGAAGAGGCGGAGCAATCACGAATCCATAGTTGAATCTGAATTAGGTTTTGATGATCTTCTAATCTTAGGGTTTCTCCTTAATGAATTCTCTTTAGATGGGGTAAAAGAGATGAGAGTTCAACCCTAGATTAGGACTATAACCCCATATATATAGGTGTTAATTTTACAATTTAGCCCCTCATCAAATTGCAATTACAACTGTATCTCAGACGCTTAGACCATGATTTAATTAAATACCCATTAACCCAATTGATTGATCACTTTAGTGGGTTAGCCTTAAGTATAGCACTACACATTAATGTAACATATGTGCCCACAAATAGATTTAATTAGATTTAAATCTAACAATCTCCCACTTGGGCATCATATGTTTTCTTAAAATGTGTATAACCTTATGAGTGTTCATGTAAAAGTTGGGATGATTGTCATTGATTTGAATTTGCTACGGCTTCTTTGGCCTACAACGAAATTCAAAAGAAATGCCTTTTATTTTAAGGCGCATAATGAAAATCAAAAAGATTACAACTTTTATCCTTAGTGAACAAACACGAGGATCTCGTTATATCGGATCACCAACTGCGTGGGTTCTTTGCTGTCTTGGGGACTTATTGTGTCCGTGGACCACAGCGCAATTCAATCTGGTGTAAACCGGGTTGGAACTACTGAGGCGTAGAGGGCTCGTTCCGCGAAGGAAGCGAAGCGCTGGGGATCACACTCACGAGGGAGAGGATCGCCTGCGGGGATCACACTCACGAAGGAGAGGATCGCCGGAGCGGGTGAGATCTACAAGGAGAAATCACAGCGCTATCCCTGAGGTTAAGACGAAGCTTAACCTAGAGGGTATCTGTAGTTCGACCCGAGTTTGTTTACCTTCCGCCTATAGATCTGACGTCGACTGGACTTGAGCTCGCCGGTGCTCGGAACCGTGCGTCGTAGATCTCGCGAGGGCTCTTCAGAAGTCCGCCAAAATCCAAGCCAAATCCCCCAAAAATCCCACCTTATCAGCAAAAATCCAGCCCCCTTGAAGTGAGGAGAACCCCCCCTATTTATAGCATAGGGGGTGGCGGCTTCGACCACTTGGTAGAGCCACCTCGGCCAAGTTGTCGAGGTGGCTCGCCATGGTGGTCCGAGCCACCTCGCCACTTGCCGAGGTAACTCGCCAAGTTGGTCGAGGTGGCTCGCCATTGTGGCTCGAGCCACTTCGCCACTGCCTGGTAACCCGCCGTTGGCCGAGGCGCCGCCGCTTCTTTTCCGCCGTTTAGTCGTTTTCGACTCTTGGCTTTCTCGGGACTTAGATTCCGTGCGTATTTAATTCGGGACTAATTCTTGGTTCGTTCGGTTCAGCGGTCTCAATCCGATCGTCCATTCAAGTCCGGCTTAAAACTGCTTTGTGACGCGGGTTCGCCGAAGTTCAAGGCTTTAACGATCCGACGCGCATCATTCGATGGGTTGTCATTCGACTCCCGTCACGAGTTGGTTTCGGGGATCTTGTAAGTATTTTTCAACGCCACAGATATTCTCCAGCCGCCTCGCCCAATTCTTAATGAGTGCGGGATGCTTTGGACATGATGGTTCCTACTTCTTACTGAGGGTCCCAAAGATAGCTTCAAGTCTTCGATTCTTTCTGATCATCCCAGTTTAATTAGAAGTAATTTTTACATGGTTGAAGGGATACTTCACTACGATAAGAGAAATAGATTCTTTTTTTTTTTGGAAGTAAAAATAGGAAGGTACCCTATTCATTTCATATATAAACACGGTAGTCTCCACAAAACATAGAAGATAGGGGTTGAGGAAAGCGAGCAAAAAGACAGCATTGTTAATTTAAACATGATTAATCCAAAGAGATAAACATAAGAAGAGGCGGAGCAATCACGAATCCATAGTTGAATCTGAATTAGGTTTTGATGATCTTCTAATCTTAGGGTTTCTCCTTAATGAATTCTCTTTAGATGGGGTAAAAGAGATGAGAGTTCAACCCTAGATTAGGGACTATAACCCCATATATATAGGTGTTAATTTTACAATTTAGCCCCTCATCAAATTGCAATTACAATCTGGTATCTGCACGTTTAGACCATGATTTAATTAAATACCCATTAACCCAATTGATTGATCACTTTAGTGGGTTAGCCTTAAGTATAGCACTACACATTAATGTAACATATGTGCCCACAAATAGATTTAATTAGATTTAAATCTAACAATCTCCCACTTGGGCATCATATGTTTTCTTAAAATGTGTATAACCTTATGAGTGTTCGCGGTAAAAGTTGGGATGATTGTCATTGATTTGAATTTGCTTACAGCTTCTTTGGCCTACAACGAAATTCAAAAAGAAATGCCTTTTATTTTAAGGCGCATAATGAAAATCAAAAAGATTACAACTTTTATCCTTAGTGAACAAACACGAGGATCTGTTATATCGGATCACCAGCTTGCGTGGGTTCTTTGCACGTAGGGGACTTATTGTGTCCGTGGACCAGCGCAATTCAATCTGGTGTAAGCAGGGTTACGGAACTTCTGAGGCGTGAGGGGCTCGTTCCGCGAAAGAAGCGAAGCGCTGGGATCACACTCACGAGGAGAGGATGCGCTGCGGGGATCACACTCACGAAGGAGAGGATCACGAGCGGTGAGATCTACAAGGAGAAATCACAGCTATCCACGAGGTTAAGGCGAAGCTTAACCTAGAGGGTATCTGTAGTTCGACCGAGTTTGTTTACCTTCGCCTATAGATCGGCGTCGGTGGACTTGAGCTCGCCGGTGCTCGGAACCGTGCGTCGTAGATCTCGCGAGGGCTCTTCAGAAGTCCGCCAAAATCCAAGCCAAATCCCCAAAAATCCCACCTTATCAGCAAAAATCCAGCCCCGAGGGAGGGAGAACCCCCATTTATAGCATAGGGGGTGGCGGCTTCGACCACTTGGTAGAGCCACCTCGGCCAAGTTGGCGGTGGCTACATGGTGGCAAACCTCACCACTTGGCGGTACCTCGACAAGTTGGTAGGGTGGCTCGACCATTGTGGCCGAGCCACTTCGGCCACTTGGCCGAGGTAACTCGGCCAAGTTGGCCGAGGCGCGCCGCTTCGCTTCTTTTTCCGCCGTTTCGTCGTTTTCCTGACTCTTGGCTTTCTCGGGACTTAGATTCCGTCGTATTTAATTAGGGACTAATTCTTGGTTCGTTCGGTTCAGCGGTCTCGAAATCCGATCGTCCATTCAAGTCGGTTTAAGCGGGTGCTTGTGGCAATGGGTTCGCCGTCGAGTTGGCGTCTTAACGATCCGGCGTGCATCATTCGATGGGTTGTCATTCGCCGACTCCCGTCACGAGTTGGTTTCGGGGATCTTGTAAGTATTTTTCAGCGCCTCTGAGATACCCCTCCAAAGCGTCGGTCTCAATTCTTAATGAGTGCGGGATGCTTTGGACATGATTTCGACCTTGATCGGTGAGGTCCCAAAGATAGCTTCAAGTCTTCGATTCTTTCGGATCATCGGTTCTTTGTAGGATTCTGATAAGATCCGCGGTCTGCATTTATTGTCGACGCTTGTTATCTTGATTCAAGCCGGTGGGTGAGTTTTGTTTGTAACTTCGTGTCGGTTGGTCGTTGTTTGACTAACCATCGGACTTTGGACTTCTCCATATGTCGGCTAACTCCTTTGTTGGCGACACATTGGGCGTGTCGGTACATGGAATTTCATAACCCTTACCGGTTAATTCCTTCATCATCACGTGTGTTGTTGGTTTAACTACGCCGAGGATATGATTATCCGGTCAACATGACTTTCACTCTTCATCGATTATCCCTCTCTTGGAGATTATGGTGGGAGGACATTAAGGGTTCTAGAGTTATCCTTAAGAATATGGATTTATTCTCCGGGAACTCCTCGTTGAAATTTTGGAAATAGTTTATACTCGTAATCCTAGTTGGAGTAGGATTAGGCGTAGCGTTGATGCGTCGATGCAATTCGCATGATCGAGTTATCCTAAGAATATTTTTGTGAAAATATTCTTAGGAACTCTCGACAAATTAGGAAACGGTTTATACTCGTAATCCTAGTTGGAGTAGGATTAGGCGTAGCGTTGATGCGTCGATGCAATCCATACGATCGAGTTATCCTAAGAATATTTCTTGTGAGAATATTCTTAGGGAACTTCTCGACAAATTAGGAAACAGTTTATACTCGTAATCCTAGTTGGAGTAGGATTAGGCGGCGTTGATTTCGTCGGTGCAATTCATACGATCGAGTTATCCCTAAGAATATTTTTGTGAGAATATTCTTGGGAACTTCTCGACAAATTAGGAAGCGGTTTATACTCGTAATCCTAGTTGGGTAGGTTAGGCGTAGCGTTGATGCGTCGATGCAATCCGCGACGATCGAAGTTATCCCTAAGAATATTTCTTGTGAGAATATTCTTAGGAACTTCTCGACAAATTAGGAAGCAGTTTATACTCGTAATCCTAGTTGGAGTAGGATTAGGCGACGATTGATTTGCGCCGGTGCAATCCGCACGATCGAAGTTATCCCTAAGAATATTTTTGTGAGAATATTCTTAGAACTTCTCGACAAATTAGGAAGCAGTTTATACTCGTAATCCTAGTTGGGTAGGATTAGGCGTAGCGTTGATGCGTCGATGCAATCCATACGATCGAGTTATCCTAAGAATATTTCTTGTGAGAATATTCTTACGGAACTTCGACAAATTAGGAAGCGGTTTATACTCGTAATCCTAGTTGGAGTAGGATTAGGCGTAGCGTTGATGCGTCGATGCAATCCGCGATCGAGTTATCCTAAGAATATTTCTTGTGAGAATATTCTTAGGGAACTTCTCGACAAATTAGGAAGCAGTTTATACTCGTAATCCTAGTTGGAGTAGGATTAGGCGACGCGTTGATTTCGTCGGTGCAATCCGCGCGATCGAGTTATCCCTAAGAATATTTCTTGTGAGAATATTCCTCAGGAACTTCTCGACAAATTAGGAAGCGGTTTATACTAAATCCTAGTTGGAGTAGGATTAGGCGGCGTTGATCGTCGATGCAATCCATACGATCGAGTTATCCCTAAGAATATTTTTGTGAAAATATTCTTCCGAACTTCTCGACAAATTAGGAAGCGGTTTATACTCGTAATCCTAGTTGGAGTAGGATTAGGCGTAGCGTTGATGTCGAGTCGCGAGGTGTTATCTGAATAAACCTTCAGAATCTTTCCCAAATATAGCGGAGGAATTAGGAGCCAATCAACGGACTGATTTGGCACTGTTTTGATATCCGGATAAGGTTCCAATTAGGACTCCTAATTAGGGGCTGATTAGAGTCCTAATTAGAATTGATTTGGGCCCCAATTAGAATTCCTACTTCTTGCCAAATAGGAGTCCTTATTCAAAGAGGATTGGGTCTACATGGGGTTGTTATAAATACCCATAATCCCTCCTTTTCTTCTGACCTAGGTCGGCCCCCCCCTGTGCTCTCTCTCTCTTGTTTTCATCTCGCTTCTCGCCGTCTTATCTCCTTCGATCAACGAGGTATGTGTACGAGGGTTTTGTAAATTCTTTTTTTTTTCTTTTCTTTTTCTTCTTCTTGTCGTGCAGAAGCGTGAGCCACGAGGAAAGGCGGCAGCGGTATGATGCGCAGTGCAGGCGGCTGAGTAGCATTTGTATGCGCCCAGCCTTGTAACCGCCGATGGCCATGGTAGGCAGGCGCCCAGTATTCGCAGTCTTAAGCGCCAATCATGTATTTCTTGGCTGTCGGCCCCTGATGACCGTATGACTGCCCAGCACCCGCCGCTGCCCTGCCGGTAGCCGAGAATGCCGGCGCCGGCCGGTAGTATTCTGGCGTCGGTAGCCCAGCGCCCGCAGCCCGTGATCGTCTGGTTGGCGGGCCGTTAGTGCCGGTCGTGATCCTGGTAGCGACCCGGACCAAACGGGCTTACATTCTTTGAATTGCTGATTTTTATTTGCATATCTAACTTTTCGTCGTGTTTTGCGGCTTCGATGTCGTCGGGGAGATCCGCGCATTTCGAGTCGATCAACTTCGCCGCGGCGTGAATGCGCCTCCTTCTTCGGTGGTGCGCGGCGTCATCATATTCTCGTACATATATGCTTGTATCCCCGCCGTTCTCCTTTGTGAGGCGATTGGGAAGAGCCAGATTCTCCTTCGTGAGGGTTGAGGCTTCAGATTGTGCACGCTCGCTATGACCCCGCTTCGTTCTCCTTTGTGGCGATTGGGAAGAGCCGAGATTCTCCTTCGTGGAGGATTGAGGCTTCAAAGATCACCCGCTCGATGTTATTAACGGAGCGATTTCATACCGTACTCTTGCTTAGTAGAGCGGGATATATATTGTCGCTTTGTTTACACGACTATATTTATCGTTCTCGGGTATTTATCTGGATGAAATCGTCATACCGTTATAAGGTCGTGACTTCGATCTCATGGGTTTCGAGAAAAGTTCTCGCCTTATCTTGTTTCCTTTTTCAAGATATTCCTCCTAAATGATCTGTTAACCCTTTGTTCTCTTGTGGTGGCGGATGCTCGATGATTATTAGTCTACTTGAAGGCTCCCAATGTCAAGTCTCGATTCTCAAGGTCATCAGGAGAAGGCCTTTTTCACCGAGGAAGCGAACCGCAATGAGGCTTAACATTCGCATGAAGAAACCCGCAAGCCCGAGCCTACTATCATAATTTGGGATGGCGAGTTTGAGGATCGCTTCCATCATCCGCTCCACCGCCTCCCTTACGGCCTTGGCCAGAAACCGGGATTTCCCGACCCTTGAGCATAGAGGCGGGTGGAGGCCTCGAGTTAATCTTGGCGGACCACTTCCACGGATTCAACCTATTGCCGAGATTGCCCCGCCAAAATCGCCATTCCCGACTCCAGCTTCGGATGGGTCTCCTTCACCTGTTGGAGAATGGTTTGAAGCAAAGCATCTCTATTATCGAGGTTAGATGGGCTGACTTTTATGGTCTTCGCCCATTCATATTGAGTATCTTGGAGGAAATTCGTTGGTGGCCCTCGCCTAGTTAATCGTAGAGCAAAGCTCACTAGCCGGCTAACTCTTGCATACCGTGGAGGATTTAGCCTTTTTGAATCATGCGATGAGGTGATACGACTCATCCACGGCTCGGATCAAGGCTTCGGAACGCTGCTTTTCGCGAGAGGAAAATATCGAGCAAGAGATCGTTTTTAACTCATATGAGCGACAACGCCGACAGCCGAAGATAAACTTGTACCACACCCATGTCGAACGCACAGAATCGTGACTGCTCAAGGGGAGAAGACGTTGAAGGATTTCACGCGGAGTGCACCGTGAGTCCGTGATGTCACCGAACGGAGAAGCAAGTCCTCGAGACGAAGGCGAGAACATGCGGCCGCTATTGCCGCAACTCAAGAGGAACTTGAGAAGGAAGCCAAGGCTCGGTTCGAGCGATCCAGAGGAAAATTAGCCACAAGGCTGACCTTGCTTCCTTCACATTACCGGATTGCCAATGAAGTCCGATGTGTCATGAGACTTTCTCGTTTCTTTGTTCACCGTGTCGCACGATTTTTATTTAGATGTATTATCATAACTTTGTTTGAATCAATTGTCCGACAATTGTAGCTCCTTCTATATTTGCTTCAAATGAATAAGATCTATCCTTTCATTATTTATTATGATTCTTTTACTTCACGTAAATAATTAACCATAATACTTATAGGATTTTGGCAAACCCTCACCATCAACGGGTTTGATTAGCCTTTACCAACCACCGCTTGAGTTCACTAGCGCGGTTATCCGGATCCGCTCCGCACGCGGACGTTGTGCTAAAAGAATGAAACTCTTCTAGACTTGTTGCTATGATATTGAATACATAGGCTTTATACTCTTTACGCAAGAGACCGACTAACGGTTACGCGTGACTCATCCCTTCTTAGGCCGGATGAAATACCCTTAATCAAACTCGTGTCTTCTTCAATCGAAAAACTAAACCGCAACGCTGCGTGTAGGCGTTGGCTTTATCCCTTCTTAGGCTTCGGATGAAATACCCGTGATCGATCTCGTGTCTTCTTCAATCGGAAAGACTAAACCGCAACGCTGCAGAGGCGCTGGCTTTATCCCTTCTTAGGCCGGATGAAATACCCTTAATCAAACTCGTGTCTTCTTCAATCGAGAAAGACTAAACCGCAACGCGTGGTGGGCGCTGGCTTTAGGGTTATTGCCAACCCCACTCAACGTTTGATGAGCCTTTACCAACTACCGCTTGAGTTGGGCTAGCGGCGGGTTATCCGATCCGCTCGCGACGCGGACGCTGTGCTAAAAGAATGAAACTCTTCTAGACTTGTTGCTATGATATTGAATACATAGGCTTTATACTCTTTACCGCAAGAGACTCCTACAACGCTGCGTTACATCAGACTCATCCCTTCTTAGGCTTCGGATGAAATACCCCGTAATCAACTCGTGTCTTCAATCTAAAAACTAAACCGCAACGCTGCGGTGAGGCGCTGGCTTTATCCCTTCTTAGGCTTCGGATGAAATACCCCTGAATCGACCGGTGTCTTCTTCAATCTGAAAGACTAAACCGCAACGCTGCGGTGAGGCGCTGGCTTTATCCCTTCTTAGGGGCCGGATGAAATACCCTTAATCAAACTCGGGTGTCTTCAATCGGAGAAAGACTAAACCCCGCAACGCCAGAGGCGCTGGCTTTAGGGTTATTGGCCAACCCCGCCTCAACGGGTTTGATGAGCCTTTACCAACTACCGCTTGAGTTGGGCTAGCGCGGATTATTCGATCCGCTCCATTACGACGCTGTGCTAAAAGAATGAGACTCTCTTAGACTTAATGCTACGACATGAAGAATACGAGGCTTCGGCTTCTTTTACCGGAAGACTACACCCGAACGCGGTGAGGCGCCTTTATCCCTTCTTAGGCTTCGGATAAAATACCCTAATCAAACTCGTGTCTTCTTCAATCGGAGAAAGACTAAACCGCAACGCTGCGGTGAGGCGCTGGCTTTATCCCTTCTTAGGCTTGATAAAATACCCCGTCGAACTCGTGTCTTCTTCAATCGGTGAAAGACTAAACCGCAACGCTGTGGAGAGCGCTGGCTTTATCCCTTCTTAAGCGGATAAAATGCCCTTAATCAACTCCTCGTGTCTTCAATCGGAGAAAGACTAAACCGCAACGTGAGGCGCCGCTTTATCCTTCTTAGGCTTCGATAAAATACCTGCACGAATCCTCGGTGTCTTCTTCAATCGGTGAAAGACTAAACCGCAACGCTGCAAGGAGCGTTGGTTTTATCCCTTCTTAAGCTTCGGATAAAATGCCCTTAATCGAACTCGTGTCTTCTTCAATCGGAGAAAGACTAAACCGCAACGCTGCAGGAGGCGCTGGCTTTATCCCTTCTTAGGCTTCGATAAAATGCCCCAAGATGAACCTTGGTGTCCTCTTTGACCGAGAATGACCGAACCGACTAAGATTGATTGAGGTGGGAAAGGAAGAATGTGTTCTATTTCCTGATGAGGCTAACAGCAGATTCCTTACCGTAGGAATCAAAAACTCGTGACCTTCACGGACAACCCGGTCCGAAAATCCCTACAAGATACCTTCACCGGCGCTACCTAAGATGAGAGGTGGAACTAAGAGTGGGATCTCCACCGAGAACCGAAGAGACTCGTGACCTTCACGGACAACCCGGTCTGAAAATCCCTACAAGATACCTTCACCGGCTACCTAAGATGAGAGATGGAACTAAGAGGGATCTCCACCGAGAACCGAAGAGACTCGTGTGACCTTCACGGACAACCCGGTCCGAAAATCCCTACAAGATACCTTCACCGGCGCTACCTAAGATGAGAGGTGGAACTAAGAGTGGGATCTCCACTGAGAACCGAAGAGACTCGTGACCTTCACGGACAACCCGGTCCGAAAATCCCTACAAGATACCTTCACCGGCGCTACCTAAGATGAGAGGTGGAACTAAGAGTGGGATCTCCACTGAGAACCGAAGAGACTCAGTGACCTTCACGGACAACCCGGTCCGAAAATCCCTACAAGATACCTTCACCGGCGCTACCTAAGATGAGAGGTGGAACTAAGAGTGGGATCTCCACTGAGAACCGAAGAGACTCGTGACCTTCACGGACAACCCGGTCCGAAAATCCCTACAAGATACCTTCACCGGCGCTACCTAAGATGAGAGATGGAACTAAGAGTGGGATCTCCACCGAGAACCGAAGAGACTCGTGACCTTCACGGACAACCCGGTCTGAAAATCCCTACAAGATACCTTCACCGGCTACCTAAGATGAGAGGTGGAACTAAGAGTGGGATCTCCACCGAGAACCGAAGAGACTCGTGTGACCTTCACGGACAACCCGGTCCGAAAATCCCTACAAGATACCTTCACCGGCGCTACCTAGAGAGGGATGGATGTAACCCTTCCGCTTGTCACTTAAAGGGATCGATGCTTGGAGAGGAAGAATTTTATATTCTATCTCCGGCGTGAGAGGGATTTTGAGTGGGCCTCTTGTTCATAGACGGAATCAAGAGGGGATTTTGGTAATGTACCGTAATTTGTAGACCCACCGCCAAGGAATTTGATCGGTGGGGAAATTGTGATGGAGGATAAATCTAGGGTTATCCTCAAAAGTGGGTGAAACATCCCACGAGGAACTTCCCGTCGAACGGGTTATCCCAAGATACTATGGGTAGTATTTCTTCAGAACTTCCCATTTATCTAAGATTAATTGCCGGCCGCCACTTTGGGTAATTAGGCGATACGCACCATTGGAGTAAACTGCTTCTATTACAAACGGACCTCCCATTTAGGTTCGAATTTACCTTTCTTTTGGAAGTGAGGATTATCGGTCGCCGAAAGCAAATGAGGACCAAATCTCCTTCTAAAGGTTCTCTCACGAACTTTCTTGTTGAAAGCCCTCGACATCCTAGCTTGGTAGAACTCAATGCATTGTTGAGCCTCCAGCGCTTCTCATCTAACATCTCAAGCTCTTCGAGACGCTTTTGATGTTGTTCTTCGCCGCCATCTCTCGCTGGAAAGGGCGATACGGCGACGGATCTCGATCTCCAACGGAGCATCGCCGCACCCGTGAAACCGTGGAGTACGGGTCTCCACATGCGGCGTGATAGCCAGGCGATACCCAGAGGGCTCCAGAGTTTATCATCCCGCCTCGCTTGTTACTCTTCACAAGCTTCGGCTGCACTTTGATAATCGCCTTGTTGAATGCTTCGCTAATCCATTTGCCGCCGATTATAAGCCGCTGACGAGACATCTTGTATCTTGAATTTCTCACAAAACCCGATGAAAGAATTGCCGATAAATTGGGGACCGCTGTCATGCACGATCCGCCTTGGGACACCGTGTCGATAGATGACATGGTGTTTGATAAACTTGATGACGGTACGCTTTACTTCCTTTAGCGGATTGCTTCACCACTTGAGAAGTAGTCGGTGATCGCTAGAATAAACCGATCTCCTTTAACCGACGGAGGAAAAATGGGACCTACAACGCCCATTCCCCATGTCTCAATGGCCGATGTGGTCAAGGATGCAACCGCCAGAGGTCGATGCATATAATTCGCGGAATTTGACACGCTGCGGCATTTCGAGCGCATCGATCGCTGGCCATTAACCATTGTTGGCCAAAAGTAACCCATTCTCTTGATTCGATCAGAGCTTGGGACCAGGCTAGTGTGCGCCACATTCACCTTCGTGTTCTTCGAAGGACCTCTCACGCCTCTTTGTTTGAGAGGCATCGAGCAAAGACCATCGCACTCCCTACGATATAACATCCGGGTCTCGTGTCGTAAAGAATCTTGAGCTCTTCGCCGACCGACTCTTTTCCTTTACGCCTTCGGTAGAATACCATGTAAGACGAATCGATGATAGGAAAGCCAATCTCGGCTCCAACTTGGTTTGGGTTGTATACACTTCTTTGGTAACTACCCCTTATCTTCTTGTGCCTCATCGATAATGGTAATGAAGAGTTGGTGAGTCCCGACCGTGACTAGTTGCTCGGTCTCTAAGGTTGTGCTAACGATACGCCTAACGCCGCAAAGGCATCCGCATGTTTGGAGGCGCTGGATATATTCGATGAAAAACTCTTCAATGAGTCCGCTATTTCAACGGCTATCCGATGATAGGATTAGATCCGATTCCTAACTTCATAGTCACCACGGATCTGCCTCGACTATCAATTAATCGCCAGATGCTTCGAGATACTCTACCCCAGCCCTTGGCGGCTAAGTCCGATAAGTAACGCTGTATTCGCTACGCTATTGGAACAAGGTTCGTGAGTGAATAAGCACGGGCATGACATGATTCCGGAAATCAAGACAACTCCGACTCCGTGAAATCTTAGAACATCCGGGGCTTGCCACATTGGTGGCCGAAGCTCCATCAAAATACGATCGCCATATTTGTTGGTGCGATGTAGTGTTGACTTCGTGGACTTCATCAGGAAGATCGTCATATAGCTCAACTGCATCCGTTGTCGGGCTGGCAGCCAAGAGATCACAAATCGCTTGTCCTTTGACTGACTTCTGTTGTTTGAAATACAAGTCATATTGGGACAAGAGCAAGGCCCATTTCGCCAAACGCCAACTCATCGAGGCCGGCCAATCATGAATATTCGACCGGATTCACGCTTGAAATAACATAAATCGCCCGTCCGACTAAATAGTGCCGATTTTCTCAATCGCTAACACTAATGCAAGGCACCGCCGACCATTGGATATCGAGACTCAAAGACCGACTAATGTTCGCCGATAATACATCGCCGCCGGACCGCTATCATCGCCTTGCGCGCAGAAACTTATCCGCTGCCTTGACGTAGATCAAAATGGTTTTCCGACAGCGGTGCAACAAAACGGGAGATTTAGCGAGATAAGACTTGATCTCTTCAAACGCCGGATGTGTCGCCCCAAATAAACGACACACCCTTCTTGTTCAACTTGGAGAACGGTTGGCACTTCCTGATAGGTTCGATATGAACCGCCGGATGTACGCCAATCGCCCTTGTAACCCCCGAAGTTCTCTCGATTTCTGAGGTTGCAACTCTTGAATTGCCTTCACTTTGTCGATCGACGCGGATTCCTTTGTCGGTGACGACAAAGCCGGGAACTTGCCACCGACATCCCAAGGAAGGATTTGGCGGGGTTCATCTTTAGGCGATGAGTCGCATGAGTTCGAATACCGTTCTAAGATCTTCGATGTGATCTCCTTTGTCACGCTTTTCACGCACCAAATCGCCGACGAGCATTCGACCTTTTCCCAAGATGATCCCGAAAATCTCCGCCATTGCTCTCTCGTATGTTGCGCCAAAGATTTTGAGACCGAACGGCATGACCTCAGTAGCAATATATGCCGATGGGCGCTCAACGCTGTGGTTTGGCGCCATCGGGTACATCTTGATTTGATTATACCCGAAAAGCCATCCATAAAGGACATTCTTTCAAATCCACACGTTGTCAACTATGACATCGGTGATTGGAAGAGGAAAGTCATCTTTTCGGGCACGCTTGAGGTCTCTCAGAGTCCCACATGCATTCTAATCGACCCATTTTTCTTCATGACCGACTATATTCGCCACCCAACCGGATGTTACTTTGCTTCGTGACCGCTATCATCGTCTTCGCGAGTAAAGCGCTTAGCAGTGATCCGTTGCCTTGGCGTAGATCAAAATGGTTTTCCAGCCGTGCAACAAACGGGAGATTTAGCGAGATAAGACTTGATCTCTTCAGCGGCTTCGGCGGTGTCGTCCCAAATAAGCGACACACCCTTCTTGTTCAACTTGGAGAGCGGTTGGCACTTCGGATAGGTTCGATATGAACGCCGGATGTCATGTCGTCCTTGTAACCCCGAGTTCTCTCGATTTCGGAGGTTGCAACTCTTGAATTGCCTTCACTTTGTCGGGATCGGCGTGGATTCCTTTGTCGGTGGCGACAAAGGCTGCTGGACATCAAGGAAGGATTTGGCGGGGTTCATCTTTAGGCGATGAGTCGCATGAGTTCGAATACCGTTCTAAGATCTTCGATGTGATCTCCTTTGTCCGCGGCTTTTCCGACCAAATCGTCGGCGTAGCATTCGACCTTTTCGAAGATGATCTGGAAAATCTCGTCATTGCTCTACGGTATGTTCGCCCGGCATTTTGAGGCCGAGCGGCATGACCACGTAGCAATATATCTGCGATATAGGCGTTCGAGCTTATTGTGTGTTTGGCGTCATCGGGGTACATCTTGATTTGATTATACCGAAAAGCCATCCATAAAGGACATTCTTTCAAATCCACACGTGTTGTCAACTATGACATCGGTGATTGGAAGAGGAAAGTCATCTTTCGAAGCCGTTGAGGTCTCTGTCGACCACAGATTCTAATCGACCCATTTTTCTTCATGGCCAGGGACTATATTAGCCACCCAATCCGGATGTTGGATTTCCTTGATGAATCCGATTCTATGAGTTTCTTCACCGTCAACAATTGCCTCCAATATTTGGATGGCGTCTTCTTTGTTGCAGCGGGTTTGACATCGCCTTGATGTTGGCGATGTGTTGCCATTAGGGTCGAGTCATGTCCTCGTAACTCGAGCGAATACATCGATATACTCACGATTAGGGCAATCAACTCTTCCTTTTCTTCCAAGGGGAGCATTGCGATGTTTATGAGTTTAGGATGCTCTTCATCCCCATATTAACTGGACTACCTCATCCTTAGTGGGGGTTCTCTTTGTTCAAACCTATCCCCAAGCTGCTCTTGGAGTTGATGGATCCATGGGTCTTCCCATGTTGGCATGTCTTCATCACTCTCAGCGATGCGGGAGTCGGCCCATTTGACATTAAAGCCTTGAAAGCTTTTAGAGGCTGGTGTCGAGAATCCCAGCCAGAAGAGTCGGGCGAATGTCGAGTCTCCCTCAGGGTGGATTATTATCAATCGACCACGAGCATTCATCTTAGAGGAGGATTAATCCCAATCCCTTCTAAATGCATAGTAATTATCACTTCCCTTTTGGGACATATGCGCTTTAGGAGGGTTCGGGGCCTCGTCAGAAACATAGACCTTCCCTCGTGTCAAGTCATACCCCCATCTCTTCATGATACCCGGTGTTTGGACTATATCGAATGTGTGGAGGATAGGCCATTATCGTCTTCATTCGTTTCGAAGAAGTGATTATTTGGAGCTGCATCTCCTTTTAGTAAACCAAGTCTTTTCACTACTTGATCTTAGGTGGGATGGCGAGTCTTGTCCCAAAGGTCTCGGAGCTGCTTTTGTGTAAAGCAAGATGGCCAGAGTTGGCGGGTGCAACTCGGATCATTGTATAAACTGTCATCACATCATTTAAAAGCGAGAGGATACTCTAAATCGTCATTTATTGATTCATCGGCAATTTGCCAATTACAATGTTCATCGGCGATTCTTCATCGTCAAGATTGATTACAAGGGGTACAATGTCATTTAAAACAAAACCTCCACTATAACCAAGCCGGTTTGGTGTCGGCTTCTTCACTTGTCGTTACCTTGGTAGATGATTGATTTAGGACTCATTACCAGTAGAGGAGAATCGGTGAAATAATTCTCCATCCTTAAGCGGTTGTTTGTCGCGACCACCGTCTTGACCTCATTATTAGTGTCTACATATTTGAGACGATGAAGAGTAGGCGGGACTATAACGTTATTGTGGATCCAAGGTCGACTATGACATCGGTGATTGGAAGAGGAAAGTCATCTTCTCGCAAGCCGCTGTGAGGTCTCAGAGTCGGCTACGCATTCTAATCGACCCATTTTTCTTCATGACCGACTATATTCGCCACCCAATCCGGATGTTGGATTTCCTTGATGAATCCGATTCTATGAGTTTCTTCACTTCACAACAATTGCCTCCAATATTTGTGGACTAAAACGCCTTTGTCGTTGTTGACAGTTTGACATCCGCCTTGATGTTGAGGCGATGTGTTGCCACATTAGGGTCGAGTCCCGCATGTCCTCGTAACTCCGTGCTAATACATCGATATACTCCCCGATTAGGGCAATCAACTCTTCCTTTCTTCCAAGGGAGAGCATTGCCGATGTTTATGAGTTTAGGATGCTCTTCATCCCCATATTAACCTCGACTACCTCATCCTTAGTGGGGGTTCTCTTTGTTCAAACCTATCCCCAAACCGCTTCGAGTTGATGGATCCATGGGTCTTCCCATGTTGGCATGTCTTCATCACTCTCAACAAGAGCAGGATCGACCGTAGCCATATTTGACATTAAAGCCTTGAAAGCTTTTCCGAGGTCGGTGTCGAATCCCAAGCCAAGAGTCGACGAATGTCCGCTCTCACCGGTGGATTATTATCAATCACCACGAGCATTCATCTTCTCGAGGAGGATTCGTATCCCAATCCCTTCTAAATGCATAGTAATTATCCGCTTCCCTTTGGGACATATGCCGCTTAGGAGGGGTTCGAGGGCCTCGTCCGAAACATAGACCTTCCCCTCGTGTCAAGTCATACCCCCATCTCTTCATGATACCCAGTGTTTCTGGACTATATCTGAATGTGTGGAGGATAGGCCCATTGTCGCCTTCGCTGCTAAGAAGTGATTCGGCTACTGAACCGTGATCTCCTTTTCCGTAAACCAAGTCTTTTTCACTACTTGATCTTCGTGGGACGACGAAAGTGCCGCCCCAAAGGAGTCTCGAACCGCTTTTGTGTAAAGTAAGATGACCGAAGCCGTGTGCAACTCGATCATTGTATAAACCTCGCATCACATCATTTAAAAACAGAGGATACTCTAAATCGCCATTTATTGATTCATCGGCAATTTGCCAATTACAATGTTCATCCGACGATTCTTCATCGCCAAGATTGATTACAAGGGGTACAATGTCATTTAAAACAAAACCTCCACTATAACCAAGCCCGCTTCGTGACGCCTTCTTCACCGTCCGCATCTTTGGGCCGATGATTCGCCGACTCATTACCGTAGAGGAGAGAATCGAAATAATTCTCCATCCCCTTAAACGGTTGTTTGTCCGCACCACCGCCTTGACTCATTATTCGTGGTCTACATATTTGAGACATCGATGAAGAGTAGACGGACTATAACGCTATTGTGGATCCAAGGTCCACCTAACAATAAGTTATAGGAAGTCTGCGTCGATCACATAGCAGTGACTTCGACTTTAAGTCCCCATTTGGCACTTTATCCGATCTTACCAAGCGCCGAGACCGCTGGTGTTAAATCCATAAATCATTGTGTTCGCCGACTTTATCCAGGAATTCCAAGATGATACATGAGGCGCAGGGCATGATGCTCATAATGAACCGGATCGACTTGGATCCGTTAACTTCACTAGAGCCAATATACCCGTGAAGTATAGCGCCTATCGTGCTTGGAATTCCTCGTCTGCATATCCTCCTTTGTAAAAGTGATGCAGGGGAAGTGTTTAGTCGTAAGATTGCATTGTTGGGCCAACTCTTCTGGACTCGCCTAATTTGGGTAAGGAAGACTTCGAATCGGCGAGGGCTTTGAAGAGCTTCGCCTCTTTGATAACCGTAGCAACTCATAGAGAGTGATCCTTGCGGGATATTTGCCAATTGTGCCATCACGCCAGTTTATATGGGGAGTTCAAGTTCCCGCTTATCTCTTCCAATCGGGCGACCGAATCGAGATCGCCGAGTTAAACTTCCTGGTCGCTTATCTTTCGCTTTTCAGGCGAGTGAGGGTGTTGTTGGTACCCCCACTCGATAGCGCCTTGGCATTTGGGTCGAGATTTCGTGGTACTTGTATTTGTACTGCGGTCCACCTCGTGGCGTGGCTTCGTGTTCCCTTCTGACAAACTGGAATGTTACCACTGCTCATCGCTTCCTCCGAATTGCGGAAGTAGCATGGCATGCCTTTCCCTTCTGCTTCGGCTTATTCTTCGAAGAAGAGGCTACCCATTGCTCATCTTCCAGTAAGTCTGGGTGGACCCACAAGACTTCGCCATTCGGGGCTGATACGATACAAGTCCTTTCTCGGCGCTGTTTGTGTGGGTCGCCATTTACCGCCTTCATCGCAACTTTGACCACCGGTTCAGTTCAAACCATGTCAATGGCACCGACCAAACTTATGGATACCGTGATTCGCCCGACCTTCTTTTCTTTGGACGGCTTCATAGTAATGACCCTACATCAATTAAAGCCCGATTTTGTCCTTAAGGCTGAAACAGGATTTAGTGGGGTGATGAACTGCCCTATGGTACGCACAGTATCTTGGGTCATTCGTGTTCATCGCCTCCTCTTGATTCTCGAATCGAGGGAGCTTGATCTTGTTATTTTCCACAAGATATTTGAAGAGACCGAATCTCGCCGTCCCTAAAGGAATAGGACTTCGGAATCTCGGCTCTAAGGCCTTCGCTTTTGTGGCCCAGTTGCCACGCTGATTGTGCCTGCTCGCTGTTCGCTGCCGCCGCTGGCCGGGTTGAGTTGAACGCTTGTTCGCGAACCGCCGCCTTGGCTTGCTCTTTCCCTTTGCCGCGGGACAAAGTTACGCTTCGAGCTTCCGTTGTCGGTGACCTCTCTGCCTTTTTCCTTTTGAGGAACCTCTCGCTTGTTTCCACGAACCTTCGTGTCCTTCCACGCTATCGATGGTGCTGTACCCATTGCTTCAAGCACATCTATCGACAAATTGCCGGTGTTTGAGGATGAACTCCTCCGCTATTGATCCCGACAGCTCATTGCCTTGTTCCTAATCGCTTAACAAAGATATCCACGGTTTCTCCGTCTTTACGCTTCGTCGAGCAATGTCGATCGATACCTCGGTATCGCCATCAAAAATTGGTAAGGAAGCTAGACTCCATGTCGCCCCACCGTGAATGCTCCCCGCTTGATACGGCGGTACCATTCGGCGTTCAACGGCGGGTGCTAACGAATGACCGAACCATCGTGGGTTCGCTGCCGTAAATAACTCCGAGGTGTGACTTGAAATAAATCAAGTCTTTGCGTCGGGGAACCCTTCCGTCAAATGGTGTGAAGTTTATTAAGTTAAACTTCGACGGTACGGATTGATTCCCATTCCCTGTATGGGCAAGGAATACTGTCTTTTTACTTCTTGAGCGAAATCAATGAATTGATTTTGCTCTCCAAGTCTTTGATCTTCTCGCCTCATGAGCAACAGCGTCGGCGTGGTTCGGGGTTATCATCTTCGGTGCTTCCTCCCGATCCGAATCGCTATCATCTTCATCGACGCTGACGCTACGACTGATTCACCTTGATGTTTTGTCGTGGCTTGGATCTGTTGGTCGCATTTCTCTCATCGCTCGCATGGCCAACTCCATTTCTAACTTGAAGTTTTCCGTTGTTTATTCAACGCCGCCTAGCATTTTGGCCACTTGATCTGCATCGATCATAAGTGTTTCGGGGCTCCTTCGCTAGATACAAGATGATCGATGCGACAGGAGCCAATATCCGACGATCATCCTCCGCGGGTAACCCCTTCGTAGCTTATCGACGGACCGTCGGATAGTCCCGACCGCAAACGAAGTTAGCCGCTATGGCGCGCCGGGAATAGTCCGCGGACGATGATTCTTTGCGGTCATATTATTAGTGACCTCGCAACTCACCTCTCTCGAGATCATCCTTTGCGGAATCGCCTTGTCCTAGGTCTCGGATCTCCGTGGTGAGTCTCTCGAAGACCGACACCCTTCGATCTTCTTGATGGCAATTGCACTCGAGCATCGCCTTAATGAGCTTGAGCACAAGCATGATCGCCAATTTGGGGAATCCTTCGAGATTTTCTCGCACTCTTGCACGGTAGTACGCCTTACCTGCGGTGTACCGGAGCAACCTCGCCGATGTTGGCGGATCTTTCGTATAACGCCCTCATCGCCGATGAAAACGCCTCCTTCCGAGGACGGGTCAATCCATCGAAACTTCCGAAGTGACTCGCCTAGACTTTCGCCGATGTGGGCGCTGAAGTCTCTGCAGACTCTGACTTCGATTTTCAATCCGATAGGAGAGGCCGCAGGAATCTTCTTGTCCTTGCCGAACGGTGCGACCTCCGCATGAGGAGTGACCCGTGATTCTCTTCGAGGACCGAGACGATCCTTGATAGTCGGTTTGGTGGTGGTAACGGAGTTGGCTTCACCATCGATTCGTGATGCGCACGCCTTTGACTTTGAGGTGTCGCCAATCTTGGACCTTGGCGCTGGATCTGCAACGCCTGATCCTTTGGTTTAGGTGCCGAGACAGAGTGTGGGCAACCGAGGTTGGGGCACCATTAGACTTGGGCCTCCAAACCCGGCAGACGCTGGTGGCTTCTTTGCTACTTCTTTAACTCACGAGCCTGTTGCACCAAAGCTCGTGCTTGCGCAAGGAGGCGCGGCGCTCCCGGATGCGCCTCGGTGGAGCGTTCCGCTTTGACACGGACCCACTCGTTGGTTGACGGCTTGGGTAAACCGTCGATCACTTGAGGCTGAAGCCTCTGCGTGAGTTTGGATCTTAGATCCGCTTTGTAGCGGACCCCATCCATGGATTGCATGGCCTTGGCAAGCTTGCGCCATGCTTTGTCGTCGCCTTTGGCGGCTTCGCTGGAAGTGCGGCGCATCGTTGGCATTCATCTCGGCACCATCGGACCGAGCGCCGAAGGGATTTCTCGCTACTGCGGCGGCGAGGTTGGACTTCGCCGTCACGGGGCTCTTCATCGGAGGCCCATCGGGTTCTCCTTGCAGCGGAGACCTTCTTGGAGCGGCGGGGGGAACTGGATTTGGAGGAGGGTGAAGATAGGTACTCCTCGAACTTCTCCTGGTCGAACTCGAACTCGACCTCTTCTTCCACCGGATAGGGATCGCGGTTGCGTACGGCGACCTCCGATCGAGGCGGTGGCTCCCTAATGATGCGCCCGGCTTGTTGGCGGTAAAAGTTGGGATGATTGTCATTGATTTGAATTTGCTTACGCCTTCTTTGGCCTACAACGAAATTCAAAAGAAATGCCTTTATTTTAAGGCGCATAATGAAAATCAAAAAGATTACAACTTTTATCCTTAGTGAACAAACACGAGGATCTCGTTATATCGGATCACCGCTTGCGTGGGTTCTTTGCTGTCTGGGGACTTATTGTGTCCGTGGACCACCGCGCAATTCCAACTCGTGTAAACCCGGTTCGAACTACAGACGAGGGGCTCGCTTCACGAAGGAAACGGCGCTGGGGATCACACTCACGAGGAGAGGATGCTGCGGGGATCACACTCACGAAGGAGAGGATCGCCGAGCGGTAAGATCTACAAGGAGAAATCCGCAGTAGCTATCCACGAGGTTAAGGCGAAGCTTAACCTAGAGGGTATCTGTAGTTCGACCGAGTTTGTTTACCTTCCACCTATAGATCGGCGTCGGCGGACTTGAGCTTCGGTGCTTTCCGGAACCGTCGTCGTAGATCTGTGAGGGCTCTTGAAGTCGCCAAAATCCAAGCCAAATCCCCAAAATCCCACCTTATCGGCAAAATCCGGCCCCACGAGTGAGGAGAACCCCTATTTATAGCATAGGGGGTGGGTGTGGCCGGCTCGGCCACTTGGCGAGCCACCTCGACAAGTTGGCGAGGTGGCTCGACCATGGTGAGCCACCACTTCACTGGCGAGGTACCTCGGATTGGTAGGAGTGGCTCGCCCCGGTATTGGCGAGCTTCGACCACTTGGCGGGGTAACTTCGACCAAGTTGGTAGAAGCGCCGCACGCTTCTTTTTCCGCGTTTATCGTTTTCACGACTCTTAGCTTTCTCGGACTTAGATTCCGTCGTATTTGATTAGGGACTAATTCTTGGTTCGTTCGGTTCAGCGGTCTCGAAATCGATCGTCCATTCAAGTCCGGTTTAAACCGTGCTTGTGACGCTGTGGGTTCGCCGTCGAGTTCGCGTCTTAACGATCCGACGTCTGCATCATTCGATGGGTTGTCATTCGCCGACTCCCCGTCACGAGTTGGTTTCGGGGATCTTGTAAGTATTTTTCAACGCCTACAATGAGCTCAAAATTGCTATCACTGATAAAGGTATTTCCAAACAATCTCGTCCATCGACTATATTAATATAGGATCAAAGCGGTCATCGTCACATTTATCGTGACTAAACCCATCAATGGTCACATATACCAATATAATCAAATGACATAGATCAATCATGGATGTGTAGCATGAAAATTACATACAATATGATCTGTGCATGTCTATTTTCAACTGGTCCTACCTTAAACTTTAGTGAGGTCATCCTCAAACATAATGTAGCAGAGTGTTTAATCCGAATACTTTATTCTGATCAGAAAATAACCAAACATAAATATATCCAAAATATACATAAAGCAATAAAATTACAAACTCCCACTAAAATAAGATATCCTCAAATATTACAACACCCATATGAGCAGTGTGCTCATGAAAGACCTTGGGTGGTAATCCTTTAGTAAGAGGATCAGCTATCATGGAGTTTGTCCCAATATGCTTTATGGATATCCACCACTCAGACTTTCTTTCACAACTAGGAACTTAATGTCAAGATGTTTTGACTTAGTTGAGCTCCTGTTGTTATTGGAATACATTACTGCTGATTTATTGTCACAAAATAACTTAAGTGGTCTTTCAATATTTTCTAGAATGCGCAGTCCAGTGATAAAATTTCTCAACCATATTCCATGATTGGATGCCTCATAGCAAGCTACAAATTTTACTGCCATAGTAGAAGAAGCTACAAGTGTCTGTTTGACACTTTTCCAGGATATAGCTCCTCCAAATAACATATAAATGTAGCTCGATGTAGACTTTTCATATCTTGACATCCAAAGAAAATCAATTAGAGTACCCAATGACCTCCAACTGTTCTGATTTTCTGTATGTGAGCATATAATCTTTTATTTTTTGAAGATACCTCATAACCCTTTTGACTGCTATCCAATGATCCATACCAGGGTTGCTTAAATATCTGCCTAGCATACCAACAATGTACGCAATATCCTGGACGCAGACACACTGGAAGATACATTAGACTCCCTACGGTGAAGCATAGGGAATCTTCTGTATTTCTGAATTTCAAGGTTACTTTTAGGGCATTGATTGAGACTGAATTTGTCTCCTTTAGCAACAAGGGTGTCACCTGGTCTGCAATCTTGCATGCCAAACCTTTTGAGTACTTTATCGATATAGCTCTTTTGTGATAATCCAAGTATACCTCGAGAACGATCTCGATGTATCTGGATTCCTAATATAAAGAGGCGCCCCCAAGATCTTTCATCTCAAAATTTTGATAGAAATCTCTTGGTTTCAGGCAACATGCCTATATCATTAGTGGCAAGCAATATGTCATCGACATACAGAACCAGAAAAATATACTTACTCCCACTAAACTTTTGATATACACAGTCATCAACAATATTCATCTCAAAGCCAAACGAGATAATTATTTGATGAAACTTGTGATACCATTGACGAGGAGCTTGCTTAAGTCCATAAATGGATTTACTTAATTTGCAAACCATATTCTTTGGGTCTCCCGACACAAAATTTTATGGTTGCACCATATAAACCATCTCATCAATGTCCCCATTGAGAAATGCAGTCTTAACATCCATTTGATGTAACTCAAGATTTAAATGAGCAACAAGTGCCATGATTGTTCTAAAAGAGTCTTTCGATGAAACTGGAGAGAAAGTCTCTGTATAATCAATGTCTTCCCTTTGAGTATAGCCTTTTGTTACAAGACGTGCCTTATACCTGTCCATATTTCCATTTGCATCCCGCTTGGTTTTAAATATCCATTTACAACCAATTGGTTTTGCACCTTCTGGCAATGGAACAAGTTCTCAAACCTTATTGTTTTGCATAGACTTGTACTCCTCATTCATGGCATCAATCCACTTTTGAGAGTTAGAACTTTTCATGGCCTGATGAAGGTTGATTGGATCATCTTCCATCATTCCATTATTTTCCTCATGTTCTTGGAGAAATACAATATAATCATCCAGAATAGCATTTCTCTTTTCTCTCGTGGATCTCCTTAATGGCACTGGTTCTTGAGGTTGTTGAGTTTGTTCTTCTAGAATAGGGAGTCTTTCAACATTGTCTTCTTGAGGTTCCGGATTCATTTCTTAATCAATAACAGGTATAGGTACTTGAATATTGTCAGAAATGACAGTATGGATTAGATTTGAAGCCAATTCCTCCTCAAAAGCAATGTCTCTAACCTTATTTCTCCCCCCAAACTCAACATTCTCAAAGAATGTTGCTATTCTCGTCTCAAAAATAGTCCTGAGTGTGGGATCATAAAATTTGTAGCCCCTAGGACGTTCAGAATACCTAATAAAGTAGCTGCTGACTGTTTTGGAGTCCAATTTCTTTTCATTTGGCCTATAAGGCCTTGCCTCAGCTGGACATCCTCAAATGTGTAAGTGCTTTAAACTGGGCTTTCGTCCAGTCCAAAGCTCATAAGGTGTTTTAGCACCGCTGCAGCACTCTGTTTAGAATGTAAGCTACTGTCTTTAGTGCTTCTCCCCAGAGTGACTCTGGTAAAGAAAAATGAGCAATCATACTTCTTACCATATCCTTAAGAGTCCTGTTTCGTCTTTCAGCTACACCATTCATGCTAGGTGATCCTGGCATGGTGTACTATGGGACGATACCGCATTCCTCTAGGTATCTAGCAAATAGTCCTGGACGTTGTTCACCTGACCCATCATATCTACCGTAATACTCACCACCACGATCAGATCTAACGGTTTTAATCTTTTTATTTAGTTGATTTTTAACTTCAGCTTTAAATGATTTGAACATGTCCAGAGACTCAGATTTCTCATGAATGAGATATAGGTACTCATAACGTGAGTAATCGTCTATGAATGATATAAAATATTATTGACCATTCCAAGATCTTTGTAGAAATGGCCCACAAATATCTGTATGTATCAATTCTAAGACATCCAAGATCTGTTGGCACCTAATCTCTTAACTTTGGTCCGCTTTCCCTTGATACCAATGCATACATCAAAGTCTATAAAATCAAGGGAATCCAAAATGCCATCGGACACAAGGCCTTTCAATTCTACCTTTGAGATATGACCCAAGCGCTTATGCCATAATGTTGCTGAATTTTCTTATTTAATTTACGCTTAGTACCACGTGATTCCACATGTAAGGTTTCATTATAAGAGGCAATTGTATCAAGCAAATACAGGTTATCAAAAGTACTCAAGAAACCAGTTCCCACAATATTTGAATTTAAAGATAAACTAGTCTGACTATTTCCAAATGAACAATAATAACCTGATTTGTTCAATACAGAAATAGAAACCAAATTTCGTCTAAAAGACGGTACTACAAAAGTATCTTTTAAATCCAAATAGGAACCAGTTCCTAATAGTAACCTAAAATGTCCTATTGCTTCCACATCTACCGATTGTCCATCGCCCACAAAGATGTGTCTTTCACCATCACTTGGCTTTTCGCTTCGGGCAACCCCGCATAGAAACACCGATGTGAGTAGTAGCGGTGAATCTAACCACCAAGTGTTTCGGATATCGAGACTAAATTAACCTCGGCAGGACCAAAATAAGGAACATACCCTTCTTGACACGCTGATATTTGGTACAATCCTTCTTTAAGTGTCGGTTGTTCTGAAGAAGAAACAACTATTATCATCCTTATGTTGTTTCTTACGAGGCTGACCCTATAGCGAGCTTCATTATCATTCTTTCTTTTCTTGCCCTTATCCTTAGAGGCATAAGCCAAATGAGCACTTTCAGTCTTATCTTGCTTCAACCTGTCTTCCTCTTGCACACAGTATGAAATGAGCTCATTCAGAGTACATTTCTCTTTTTGACAATTATAACTGACCTTAAATTGATTAAATTGTGCAGGAAGAGACAACAGAACCAGATGCACTAGTAACTCATCACATAGATCGAGTTTTAGTGCCTTAAGTTTTGAAGCAATGTGAGACATTTTCATAATGTACCCCCATATATTTCCTTTGCCCTTATACTTCATTGAAATCAAGCGAGCTAAAAGCGTGCTTGTTTCTACCTTATCGTTTTTAGCAAAACGTTTCTCAATTTCGGCAAGGAAATCTTTGGCTTTAGTAATCCCTTCGGATTTTGTGCCCCTAAAGGCTTCCGGAATGCCGCGCTTGATGATCATTAGACTCATGCGATTTGAGCGTTCCCACCTCTCATACTCCTTCTTTGTATTAGGAGTGCTTTCCGCAGTGAGAGGTTGAGGTTGTTCAGTTCTTAATGCAAGGTCTAGATCCATGCAGCCAAGAATAATTAAAATGTTCTCTTTCCAAACCTTGAAATTAGTCCCATTTAGCATGGGAATTGAGTTGATGTTAGCGGATTGATCGGCGATGCATTAGTGAAATAAATAAAAGATTTCACATTAATAACTGTAGTTAGTAATCAATAAAATTCAAATAATTACAAACTCCCATCTCAAGATATCTGGCACAATATTAATATTAAGTCTTTGGACAGTACTATTAATTGCAAGTGATACCTTGTTGCAATGATCAAACACGACAATAGCATGTCAAATAATGAAACTATCTTTGGATTGATTCATTATTCATATGTAAACCTTATAATTGTCACACATTTATCATCGCAGATGTGTATGCAGTCTACATAAATATTAACCTTCCTTTGGGCCGATTAAATATTTACTCGAAAACATCCACACAACCATCTAATATCCCTCATGAATAATCTACACAAGAGAGGTTACTTTAGCAACATCTTGTTTCAATTAATCATTTAGAATAAAAGACAACCTTAATGCCTTAGTGTCATGTTATTTGAATTAAATAATTGATTCACTACCAAATTAAAATAGATTTCTCCATTTTAATCAACCATAGATAGACCCATAAAGGCCTAAAAGACTTAATGGATTATTTGAGCAATTCAATTAATCCCAAATCTAAAATTCATCTGAATTGAACACGAGGTTCGCGTTGAGAACGAACGTGGGGTTCATTTTGATAACGAACGCGAGGTTCGTTTGAGTTCGAACGTGAGGTTCGTTTGAGTTCAAACGCGAGTTTGACTTGAGTTCAAATGCGAGTTCGACTTGAGGTTCGAACGCGAGGTTCGACTGAGTTCAAACGCGAGTTTAACTTGAGTTCGAATGCGAGTTCGACTTGAGGTTCGAACGCGAGGTTAGACTTGATGAACGAACGCGAGGTTCGTTTTGATAACGAACGCGAGGTTCGTTTGAGTTCAAATGCGAGTTTGACTTGAGTTCGAACGCGAGTTCGACTTGAGGTTCGAACGCGAGGTTCGACTTGATGAACGAACGCGAGGTTCGTTTTGATAACGAACGCGAGGTTCGTTTGAGTTCAAACGCGAGTTTGACTTGAGTTCGAACGCGGGGTTCGACTTGAGAACGAACGCGGGGTTCGTTTGAGGAACGAACGTGAAGTTCGACTTGAGTTCGAATGCGGGGTTCGACTTGAAGTTCGAACGCGAGGTTCGACTTGAAGTTCGAACGCGAGGTTCGACTTGAGTTCAAACGCAGGGTTCGACTTGAGAACGAACGCGGGGTTCGTTTGAGGAACGAACGTGAAGTTCGACTTGAGTTCGAACGCGGGGTTCGACTTGAAGTTCAAACGCGAGGTTCGACTGTATCTGTATCGAGCGCGAGGCTCGCCTGAGAACGAACGCGAGGTTCGTTTGAATCCTTATTGAGCGCGAGGCTCGCCTGAGAACGAATGCGAGGTTCGTTTGAATTCTTTCACCCCTTAGGGTTTCGAACTGGAGCCGCCGCCAGTTTTGGTTTCTACACCCTAGGGTTTCGAAACCCTAGGGTTTCGATTGCGGCCTGTCTCCATTTAACGGCCAGTCTTGCCAGCGAACATCGCCGGCCGAGCAAAGAGAGCGATGGCGAGACCAACAGGGCAAAAAAAAAACAAACCGAAAGAAGAAAAAGAAAAGACCAAAAAATTGATCTTTACTGTTCATCCGTGAACAGTTCTCAAAACAACGTAGATTAGATCAGAAAACCCAACTTTAATCTTAAATCCCTAAGAATTAATCACGAATTTGGCTCTGATACCACTTGTTGTTAATTTAAACATGATTAATCCAAAGAGATAAACATAAGAAGAGAGCGGAAGCAATACCTGAATCCATAGTTGAATCTGAATTAGGTTTTGATGATCTTCTAATCTTAGGGTTTCTCCTTAATGAGTTCTCTTTAGATGGGGTAAAAGAGATGAGAGTTCAACCCTAGATTAGGGACCATAACCCCATATATATAGGTGTTGTACTTTTACAATTTGGCCCCTCATCAAATTGTAATTACAACCTGGTATCTGCGCGTTTAGACCATGCTTTAATTAAATACCCATTAACCCAATTGATTGATCACTTTAGTGGGTTAGCCTTAAGTATAGCACTACACATTAATGTAACATATGTGCCCATAAATAGATTTAATTAGATTTAAATCTAACAGACACGAGAATAGGGAGAGGACATAGTCGTCACCTAAAGCTCGGTGATTGTCAAACGATCTTCCGCACCCCACCAAACCAACATAATTATACAAAGTTAGTCGCTGAACACCAGCGAACCCAAAAAACAAATAGCCATACAAGTTTACACATCAGTTATGAGAATAACACAGAAAAGAGATCCGAAACTTAGAGAGTTAGACGTATGGCGGGAAGTTGTCCCCTACTGCATCGTCGTCAGCGTCGTGCACCGTGTTTCTTAGGCCCAACTCTCGAGCCGTCTTGTTAATCTGCTCAGCTTTTCTGTTACTAGAGCCACATGTCCAAAGTAATACAAAGTAGGTCACATTAGATGCCAGAGATTGAGTAGGGACCTTAACATCTTTGAAGATAAGTTTGTTCCGACTGCGCCCAAATACACCAACAATAAGTTGGCAGGAATACCCGCCAAAGAGATCTAAGTCTACCATTCTGCAGGAAGCTACATCCGTGGCTATAAGAGAATTGAAGTCTTGCGGCCAGTGCGCTAGTGGGAAGCAGGGGAGAAGGTGAGAGCAAACTACTTTAGTGTATGAGCAGTCGAAAAACAAATGGCAGTCAGTTTCCATAGGAGAAATAGATTCTTTTTAAATAGCATTTTTAAGTTCATATTGGAAATTTTCTTTTTATAACGCTGATATATAAATCTAAAATTAAAAATTTTGATTAAAAGAATCGATTTTGGACTTTTAGACCCCTCAGAATTAGCATAGCAACAAGATGTAAGATGGTTCAAAAATAACATAATACCTATAACACAAGTTATAAAAGATAAAACTTTAAATAGAAATTTGATAAGCAGACGAATCTAACACATAATTCTCATATTTGATTTGTTTAATATGCAGATACTAAAAATCATTTGAATTTTCTTTAAAGATCATTTTGAATAGTAGAAGTATGAGTTATTATCGCTAGTTCTAAACAAGCCTCGATTGTTCGAAAGTAATTCTACGAGAAAAGAGAAAGTACTTTAGGTCTTTATCTATTGTAACCAGGGAATGAAAATGTAGATAGAAAATAATAAGCCAATATAGAAAAAATAGATAGACATATGAATATCATATAGATGTTATTTTGAAGTAATCATACTCCACATTCTAATGTATTTATTGACAAAAGAGTAAAAATATTTTAAGCAATTCTAAAAGGTAATCAAAGTTATTTCTATTAAAATTATAAATTTATGTGGAGCTGGGTCATTTTGATCAAGTAAAGGTGATTTCATTATGCTCTATGCATGCTTATTTCTTCTGATGTGTGACTTGGTAATTAACTGACTCAAGAAATCTATCTTATATTAATCTAGAAAATTACAGGAAGCAGGTATGGGAAAATTAAGAATAAATCACCAATTTGAATATTAAAGTTCATGTAGAGGTCATTCATGTATCATCTCCTGTAAGGGTTGTATAGAATACAATTCTCTTACTGTACCTTCAATTTTCACCTTAAATTCCATTTGATGTCTTCAGGTTTCTCAAATATTTTTCTATTTACAATTCAAAATAATAGAACCTATAAGCAAAATACATTCACATCATTAGTAGTAACATGATCACAAAACTAAATTATAGGGTAGTCTGTCTCAAATAATTTAAAAAGATATGAATAGAATAGTTGATTAAAAAATTTATGTGAAGATTTTCTTTACCTCAAAAAAAAGATTATTCTTTTCCACTTTACAACAATCTTCATATTGATTTACTCAAGAATTAAAAAAGAAAAAGAAAAAAGTATATTATTATTGACAACAATTTTTCATTTCTCTTCATCATAAAGTGTTTAATTATTATTTTTGCTAGTCAGCTTTAATATTTATTTGAGAATACAACTTACTTATAAAATTCTTGGCAAAATCCATCGCCAATGTATTGTCAAAATGCAATTCGGGGTCCTTGATATTATCATTGTCATCATCCCAGGTCTTTCGTGAAACTTTCGTTAACTATCACTAACGTGCCAAAGTACTGTGGCAGACAAACTTGTAATTTCACTAACTTTTTTGCTGACAAGTTATTGATGTGACATGGTAGAAAATTGTGAAAGTACAAGTTTATCCTGACACATTCTTAGATGATTTTCAAACATAAAAGAACCTAAATGATGCTTGGACAGTACCTCACGGACCTATACAAAAATTTGCCAATTTTTATCTTCTTGACAATCCCTACCTTCAAAAGCCCGCTCTATTGGACTCTTCCTAATCTTGGACCTCGAAAAAGCCCAATCATTTTAGGACCCGTTTAACATCCCCCTGCCCATTGTCATGATATATCCTCCTGCTTCCCGCCATAAACCCTAGCCGCTCTCTCTCTCTCCCCCTAAAACCCTAACCCTAATCTCCTCCGATGGCCGCCATCCCCAACGGCGTCGCCGCCGCCGGCAAATCAAACCTCGTCCTGATCCTCGACTACGGATCCCAGTACACCCACCTCATTACCCGCCGGATCCGCCAGCTCAACGTCCTCTCCCTCTGCGTCTCCGGCACCACCTCCCTCAAATCCATCGCCGACCTAAACCCTAGGGTCATCATCCTCTCCGGCGGGCCCCACTCCGTCCACACCGAGGGGGCCCCCTCTTTCCCGGACGGATTCCTCGACTACGTCGAATCCAATGGAATCTTCGTCCTCGGGATTTGCTACGGGATGCAGCTGATCGTGCAGAAGCTTGGGGGAGAGGTTGGGGTTGGGGAGAGGCAGGAATATGGGAAGATGGAGATTAGGGTTTTGGGAGGGGAGGTGGTGGTGGGAGGGGAGCAGGTGGTGTGGATGAGCCATGGGGATGAGGTCGTGAGGTTGCCGGAGGGGTTCGAGGTCGTTGCGAGGAGCTTGCAGGGGGCGGTGGCCGCGGTGGAGAATAGGAAGAGGAGGTTTTATGGGCTGCAGTATCATCCTGAGGTATAAATTTTGAATTCATTGTAAAGATTGTAGCTTTGAGATGGTTTTGGTCATTTGATAAATGTATCAGTTAATAAAACTTGTACAATTATAAGATGGAGAAAGAGTAAGAATTTGGTTACAAGCCAGTAAGAAAGATGTGATAATGATTAACGTAGTGTGTGAAATAGCGCTCAACAGGACTGAGTGGAGAGTAGAATTCGCGTAGCTGAGCTCGAAAAATTGGAGAAAAGATTTTTTTTTTCTTTTTTTTTTTGGTTATTGTAAAGGTGTCAACTTTTATGGTTTGTGCTGTGATTTGGAAGGGAGAAGTGAATTTTTAGTTTGAAAATTTTTGATTTATATGATAGTATTTTGCCAATTTTGGTAGGAAAATGGTAAAAGTGATGGACTTCTTCGATTTTGATTCAGTTCATATCATTTCCAGGATAGGATTGTGAATTGAATTGAAATTTTCATTTTCAATTAAATTGATTCACGACAGAAATGATGGAAAAGCTTGGGTTGTGGTGGATTTGTGATTGAATAGTTTTACTAATATAGCATTAATAGGTGATGCATTTCCATGAGGAATGGTTATTCAAGGGGAAGAATCGTGTGAGTGTTTGGAATATTTTCTTATGAAGGCAGGAAATGTATCTTTTTCCTTGTGAGTGTGTGTGTCTTGAAATAGTTAATCACACGAAGGTGCTATAAAAGACTGTCTTTGACCGTTGCAGGATTCCCAAGGCGAAATTGAATTCTGTGTTGTAACTTGTAAGTTGATTGTATCATGGAGGATAGTAGTTTTTCCTGTGGAAAATGTTCTGATTGTTTTTTGCGGAGTCTGCAATAGTTTTCCCATGTGTTGTTCCTCTCCCAAAAAAGGAAAAAAGAAAAGAAAAAGACATTTCTCATGAATGTAAAGCAAAAAAAGGCTTTTTAACTTCAACCAATTAACCTTGTTTTGGGTTTATAAGTTCTACTTCTACTATGGTTCAAGGGCTTATATGCAAGTTACCCTATTAGAAAATTACTTGTAAGAAGATTGAATTTTGCACATACTGGATTCTGAAAATTTGTCTATGGTTTAATTATTTGGCAGTTTTAATAATTTGGCAGTTCTAGATAAATCTAGTTGGATTTTCTTTTTTCGTATCAAAGGAAAAGAAAGTTCGAGCTATGATTTGTTAAATCTTTGCTATTTTTTGGGGATGCTTTTACAGGTCACACATTCGACACAAGGAATGGAAACATTGCGCCATTTTCTACTTGATGTCTGTGGTGTAACTGCCGATTGGAAGATGCAAGATGTGCTCGAAGAAGAGATTCAAGTCATCAAAGGCATGGTAGGACCTGATGAACATGTTATTTGTGCACTATCAGGTGGAGTAGATTCAACTGTTGCGGCTACACTTGTTCATAGAGCAATTGGTGACAGGCTCCACTGCGTATTCGTTGACAATGGTTTATTAAGGTTCGCTTTTCTATTTGTTCTTAACAAAATCAAATTTGTTTTCTTATTTCCTAATCCTATGTCTTTTCAGTGCTGAAGAATGATTATATATTTGTAGGTTCAAAGAAAGGGAACGGGTGATGGCAACCTTTGAAAGTGACCTGCATTTGCCAGTTACATGTGTAGATGCATCCGAACGGTTTCTTAGTAAGCTAAAGGGTGTCAAAGACCCTGAGACTAAACGAAAAATAATTGGAAGAGAGTTCATCTATATTTTTGATGAC
Organism: Asparagus setaceus; assembly: GCA_012295165.1. Classification (NCBI taxonomy): domain Eukaryota; kingdom Viridiplantae; phylum Streptophyta; class Magnoliopsida; order Asparagales; family Asparagaceae; genus Asparagus; species Asparagus setaceus. The sequence goes on along the minus strand of CM022702.1, from coordinate 55,110,736 downwards.
TTTGCTCTGGAGTTGGAAAAGAAAATTGGGAAAAAGCCCACATTCTTGGTCCAAGGAACTCTGTATCCAGATGTTATCGAGTCATGTCCACCCCCTGGAAGTGGAAGGTCCCACTCGCACACAATCAAGAGCCATCATAATGTTGGAGGGCTTCCTAAGGATATGAAATTAAAACTCATTGAACCACTTAAGCTCCTTTTCAAAGACGAGGTGTGATTTCTGTTTCATAATCCAAGTTCTACATGTTATTCTTTCACCTCGGCATAAGCACAGGATTTTGAAATGATATTATTAGTAATTAGTTGCTATAACCGTTATCTTATGAGCATGGTTTTTTTATTGTTCCTTGCTGATTTCTGTTCTTATCTGGTCATTTTTTTCTGGAAGGTACGAAAATTAGGGAGTATTTTGAATGTCCCTGAAGCATTTTTGAAAAGGCACCCTTTCCCTGGACCTGGTCTTGCTGTTCGAGTCTTGGGTGATGTTACAGAGGGAAATGCCTTGGATATTTTACGTCAGGTTACATATTTCTTTATGCACCATACTTCATGTTTTATTTGTAAAACATCAGTTATTGTGGTTATTTGACACTTCTATTGTCTTCAAAGGTGGATGAGATATTTGTTCAGTCAATCAAGGATGCCGGCCTCTATGATAAAATTTGGCAAGCTTTTGCTGTGTTCTTGCCAGTACAATCTGTTGGGGTTCAAGGTGACCAGAGGACCCATTCTCACGTTGTTGTTCTTAGAGCAATTACTAGTGAAGATGGAATGACTGCAGATTGGTGAGTCACATCTTTACTGACTTCTGCCTTTATTTTTTGTACTAAACTCTTGACATGTGTACAGTATTCCTCTGTTATATCTTTTTTCCCTTTTTCTAACAAGCTTGTTTTTTTTGCCAAGGAAGACAATATTAAGTAATTCCAACCCTGGTATTAACTTAATTAATCATGATTTGGAGATCTCTGAAGTGTTTCCAGCCATAACCACCCACAGTATACATTACTAGCAATATCCCCTCGTGTGACTCTTCCTTTAAGGGCTTGGATTGACACAAGTGAAATAGAAGAAATAAGAACTTAAAGAGTTGAGAAGCAAAAGGAAGAGGAGGGAGAAAGGGTCCGTTAGGAAACAAGGAATACTTCATAAGTTTTTTGTTGTTTACCACTTAAAATCACAAGCTATACTTAATAGTTGCTTTTACTATTTATGATCCAACCATTTACATGAGGGAAACTGTGAAATAGAAAAGATTGCAATTATTGTTCTTCTGATTTGACCTACCAGGGAGATATGCCAACTAGTCTGCCAGAGTATAAGGAATTTGCAAAAGATATTATTATCAGAGAAATAAGTTAACTGTAAGCTTTTCTGGTTGCTACTATTGCTATGGCTACAAAAATGTGAGCTGGCAAAGATGCACACACAGAGCATAAACCCCCATAAACTAAATTTTGATAACATCCTGTATCCAAAATTTTAATCTTTTACCTAGTGACACCTTTGTCATTCATCAAAGTTATTGCCTAGTCCTGTATCCAAAACCAGTAATTCGATATGTTACCCAAATCATTATTGATTTTTGTTCGTTTGTATTTCAGGTATTATTTCAATCACAAGTTTCTCGTTGATGTGGTTGGCAAAATATGCAATAATGTTCGTGGTGTAAACCGAGTTTGCCAAGATATTACATCAAAGCCACCAGCTACTGTCGAATGGGAATAAATGGCGTCTATTTGACTGCTTGCAGATTTCACTGCATGGATTTGCTGAATGGCTCTTGTAGATTAAACTGGGACGAATTTCTTAAAGTCAAATCTACCGTGTACTAATCTTAATAGTAGTTGTCATCAATTTATTGCTCAGATTCAGCTATAGGATGTGGAATTGAGGAATTTAGCTTAGATGAGTATTAATTTTTATAGATGGGCTTATATGAATGAGTTGATAAATGAAGATTTATTGGAAGAACACCCTCTATGAATTTATATAGATCTGTTTGTTACGATTCAGCCATCCTTCATTTGTCTTCCATCTTGTATAATTTTTCAGGTGATTATATTTTCCATGTACTTTTAGTTAGTTACCTCTGATAAATTTTCAGAAACTCAGAAAAGACTGCATAGCTGGTAGCATACCTTCAGCTCTAGATCCCAGTGTGACTGTTGCTTGATTTGAAGGGCTTTAAAACCAAAGATCCTTGTGGTTTGTATTATCGATAGCAATGTGCTTGATTTTACTCAGGATGATGAAAAACTCTAGTACACAACATTTTGTGTTCAAAGCAATTTATAAAGCACAAGCGAAAATTTCAGCACAGGACACTGATGCTGAGTTGTATGAGTAATTCTTCAACAGAATATTAAGATGTTCTATGGTGTATGGGTCAGTTGACACATAGTTAAAGTAATTAAACATGCTAAGATGAGCAAATCATATAATCAATCAAGATTGATCTGATAAATATGGTTGATTATTGTTTGTTTAACTGTGACTAATAAATGCAGATACAAAAAGGCCTTTAGGGAGTGTTTGGCAACTTCCAACTATCTAGTTGAGTAGAGCTTAACCTGGTTAAGGAGTCAAAATGTTGTTCGGGTAAAATTGGGCTAACTCTAAACTTGGTGTTTTTAGTTCAAATTTGGGCACTTATCCTGGATAGGATTGATCCACCCCTTACCTGGTTTACAACTAACCAGGTTAAGATATTAACCCGGTTAAGGGGCAAGTAGCCAAACACACCTTAGATGCACCAAGCGATTCATGCAGATTTGAACACTGACAACTTTTCTAGATTTGTACGCAAGTCACGGTTGCAACTTTAAGCAGTGAAAAGGGTTTAGACTGCAACTCCAATCACAATCAACCCTCAACATAAGTCTAAAATACCTTGATATCACAAAACAAACACGTGTAAGTTCAGTTGCGAACTGCCAAAAAACTTGAAATGGAATGAAGCAACTGCAACTACTGTAGCAAGAGTGACCAAACTAACTTACTGTGGACCAACTGCTTCCATATGCCTCAGTACTTTTTTCTTGTTGGAAAAATAAAAGGCATATAAAAATTTCATCATAGTTCCAGTTCCGTAACACCTTCACTCTGATCACAGAGCAGCAGAAAAGAATATGTGCTGTCTAAGATGTTAAAACTCAACATCGATCATGATCGTCTAAATATGCATGAGAGAAGCATAAAAATTTACTGCTAACAGAAACTTTGGCACAACATCTTTCAATGCAACTATAAATACATGGGTAGGCTTATAATACAGTTTATACACAACCATTAAAATCGCCTACAACAAACATATAAAAGAACATATACAATTGATTTGATTTTCTTCAGAGGAATACAAGATCCCTGGCAGAAAGCAAACGGGTCAAAGAATTTTTCTTGTATAGTAGTCGCAAGAGGCAAAGTTTGAGCTTGCTGCAGAAAGTTCAACTCTTTCTGAAGGAAATTTATAGAACCTTATTGCACTTATTAATGAATATCAGCAGATGGTGTGACATTCTGTGTTCAGGGTGAACCACAGTTTTGGGAAGCTAGTCTCCATCAATCCCCACTTTGTGCTATATAGTTTTCTACATGATTCAAACCATGAATCCAGGGATTTAAAGGGTTAAAAGCCTTTATTACTTGGTTCCAATCCCCATGCCATACTGCATCAGAACCTACGAGAGGGGAAAATTTTCAGCATCTAAATCAGTTTCTTCTAACTATTGTTATTCAAATGGATCAGCTCAAAATAGTCAGCGATGAATAATATATGTTAAAAGTATCAACGTGAAGTTCAGATTATCATAGTCCACTAGATAATGGGCATGTACAAGATTTTTTATTTTAACATTATATGTGCCCAAGAAATATGGTTGAGGAATTAATTATATTGTTTGTAAAGCGCAAATACTTGGATCACAATTTTTTCCCTTTCTTCCAGAGGAATCACATAAACTGGATATCAGAAAGCAAGCAGCATATTTTTCAATGTTGCACGCAACGAATAATAGTATGTGTTGCAAAAAATTGAATGCAAAAGTACTTGATTTTAGCATGGGAATCATAGTCTTTCAATAGTAATTGAGAACGCGTAGAACTTAAAGTGTGAATACAATTCAAATCTTCAAAGGTTTTCATGGAAACAGTTTCAAATCAAGGACGGTGTGTGTCTGTGTTAAAATCTCGTAAGAATTAGTGGCTGTGATTTTGTGTGTTTGTCATAAGGATGATATTACAGAGCAGGCAGAAGGATTTCAGAAAGATTTCAAAAAGATAAGTGGTTTTACCTGTCATAGAAATGTCCCCAAGAAATCAAATCAAGAACAAAAGAGGGTTTGCTGTCAATTTTTCTCTTAACAATTCATAAATCTTGTTTCACCACCACATAACAAAGCTGAACCATCCTGCAAGTCCAATCAAGTATTTAAGATACAAAGATACATTCAGTCATCCAGAAAACACATGTATATTCATGTACGAGTACACAGATAACTAGTGATATCATATCATGATTTTGTGAATCTGTCATGTAAATGATCTCTCATAGTGTGACTGAAAAGAAGTTGGTGCTGAGCGATCAAGCATAAAGCAAGAACTCATAAACAAAAAAAGGACATTTGTAAATAGCCAGGAGACTATGTTGCATGGCAACGGGTATGTGTACAGGTGCGGGTACGGGGATAAGGAAAATTGTAAAAGGTGTGGTACGAGGACACGGCTGTGTGTGTATGTACATATGCGTATGTGTTTATTGAAATTAATAATTCACATGAGATCAAAATGTTTTTTCATTCAAATGTTATGAGTATTTAAATTCCTATATTATTTTTATGTTTCTTTTATCATATAGATTATAAATTGGAAACCCGCTTGTTTTTTGAACATTCAAAGAAGGAAGTGGCAGCATGAATTATTTGCTCTGAGTAATACTAGAATCAAGCCCAATGCTTTGAATCATAAGAAACTAATTCATAAAGAGTTATAGTTTCAAGCCTAAAAACAACAAAGAGAAAAAAAAAACTCTTGGATCTGATGTAAAATGTGGAGACCTAAGAATGAGATACATCTTCGAACCAGGCAACATGGCATCATTATTTGACTATTTTGTTGATATTTTACAAAATCATGTATTTGCAAAAATATCCCCCAAATCAGTACTTGCAAAACTACCCCCTAAATCATCAACTCTGGAAAGGAGGGAGAAAAGAAAAAAGAAAAAAAAAACCAAATCAATACATCATCAACTTTGTTGGAGATATGAGTAAAAATTTGACTATTTTGTTGATATTTTTACACTGCAGTTACAAATTGACCTATCATAGTTGATGATTTGTTGCCTTGGGGGGGTGTTTTCTTTTCAAAGTTGATGATTTGGGGGTAGTACGAGATTAGTGGGGTAGTTTTGAAAATACCCTATTTAAGTGGTATATATACAAAAAAAAACTCTTATTTGTAATAATCTAAGTAGACCTTAACAATCAAAACTCAAAAAATTGAAGTAAGGAAGGTAACTCTCACCAGTTGCAGAGCAAGAGAGCCGTTGAGTAATTAGTCTTTAATTCCAGTTCTTGGAGAATCACGCAACCACGTCTTCACTGTGAGCTTCCAAGTAATCTTAAGTGTAATCCAAGTGAAAAGTTTGGTATCCCCATGTTTTTTGGTATCTTCCGTAATTTGTGAAATAAGCAATGTGCACTGTAGCTGCTAGCATAAAAAATGAGCAGGCAATTAACTTTCACCATCAATAAAAGTGACGAGGACCCTAATATCCCACAAAGATTAATAATATAAGTTTATCCTTAACTTCTGGAATCCACCTTGTCTGGCATCTGCCTCCAACTGCAGTAGAAATATATTTTCATCTAATCTTGATCTCTAAGCTTCTGCTAGTGAGGAAGCCTCACTTTCAACCGTTTTCAATTTGTACAACTTTCTCAGCTGTCTCATTAGTCTCTCTCTCCTTCCTGCTCTTGCAAAGGCGTGGGTAACAAAACTAAGAGTAGTATCAGAAGGCACGTGCCCTAATTTTTTCATCTCATCAAGTAGCCTCATTGCTTCAAATCTATTTGATAGTCTTGACCATCCACAGATTAATATGTCATACGTTGAACAATTAGGGGTAATACCCCTCTTTTGCATTTCATTGAATAATTCTCTGGCTTGCTTCATCATTTCTGCCTTGGCAAAGTCAGCTATAAGCACATTGTATGTGCTAAGTTTGGGAACAAAGCCCCTCCTTACCATTTCAAGGTATAACGTTACAGATTCCTTCTTGTTACTTTGCTTTCCGTAGCCAGAAATTAAAATGTCATAAGTAAGATTATTAGGATATAAACCCCTTTCCTGCATCTCATTCATTAGTTTATCAACCTCTACCATTCTTCCAGCATTTGACAATCCACCTAAAAGGGTATTATATGTTGCAACATTTGGGAACACTCCTTTAGAAATCATTTCATAATATGTATCAATAGCTTTATCTAAATGGCCACTTCGGCAATGTCCAAGAATGAGAATATTATAAGTAGTGGTATCTGCTGATATTTCCTTTTCCAACATATCCCTCAAACCAACGGCAGCTTTTTTTGTCATCCCGAGCTTGCACAAAACATGAATGAGTGTATTATAAACAGTGATATCAGGACATAGCCCCATTTCTGTCATTTTACTATGCATCTCGAGTATTAATTCAGCACATTTATTCTTAGAAAATGCTTTTAACACTTTCCTGTGAGTTGAAGGATTTGGGCAGATCCCAACAGTAGCCATTTCATTTAACAGTTTCATTGCTGATGCCACATCCCCAGCTTCACTTAAAGCCATGATTAAAGTGCTATAAGTGATCAAATTGGGCATCAATCCAACACTTTTCATTTCATTACTGAGTTCGAGAGCCTCATCAAGCTTTCCTTCTTTGCAATGAGCACCAACCATAGTGTTGTATGTAACATGATCAGGAGTTAAGCCCATATTTTTCATTTGGAAGGAAAAGCTTTTTGCTTCTTCGAACTTGCCAAGTGCAGAAAGACAATTAATGAGGATATTATACACAACGATGTCATGGCCTACATTTTTATCTGTCATTTCGTGCTCTATTTCAAAAGCCGCAGAGAAGTTTCCCTTTTTAAAAAACATATCCATCATAGAGGCATAGTTTACACGATCGAGCATGATACCCTTATCTCTCATTTCCTTGAATAAGCTCTCAGCTTCCTCGAATTTTCCATTCTTCCTTAAACCATTTACCAAGACATCGACAACAACGTTATTAAGTTCAAGACCTTCGTTCCTCATTTCTTCATAGAGATCAAAAGCTGCCTCTTGGTAGCCCATTTTGAAGAAGCCATCAATAAGTGTAGCATAAGTCACAATATTTGGAGTAATCTTTTCTTCCTTCATCTTCTTCATGACATCAAGAGCCTCAGCAAGCATTCCATTTTTTATATAACCATTTATGATTGAGGAATAAGTAGCGACATTTGCCCTCAAAGACTGCTTCTCCATTTCTCGAAGTGCTGATTCTGCACCCGTAATATCTCCTGCTTTGCATCTCCCATCAATCAATGCAGTATATAAAATGTGACTGGGGACGATACGAAGAGATGACATCAAAAGAAACACATCTTCTGCTTCATTGAATTTTCCCATTTTAAATAGTCCGTCCATCAAAGTAGTGTACGCAACCAAATCCAAAGGGATACCTCGAACAATCATTTCCCGTAAAATAGCCAAACACTCTTTAGCTTTCCCAGCTTTCAACAAAGCATCCATCAGGGTAGAGTATGAGACATAATTAGGAATAACACCCATCTTCTCCATCTCCCTAAAGAGAGCATAACCCTTCGATAACTCCCCGCTCTTTAAAAGGCCATTCATAAGAGAACTGTAAGTTACCACATCTGGCAAAATTCCACTCCTAACCATCTCCTCATACAATAAGGAAGCTTCCTCCATTCCTTTCTTCTTACAATATGCGCCGATTAGGGTTGTATAAGTAACAACATCAGCCAGCAGTTCTGACCCCATATCATCCATAAGACTCTTTGCCAAGCCAAACTCCCCAATCCTACAAAACCCGTTGATCAAAGTATTGTAACTGATGATATCGGGCAAAGCACCCTCCTCTCTCATACTTTCGACCACTTTACTAGCCTCATTCACCGTCCCAAGCTTACAATACCCATCAATCAACGTATTAAACCCGACAACATCTCTCTCAACTCCTCCTCGAACCAGCATCTCCATATAATACACAGCATAATCCAACAGCCCTTTTCTTACGAACCCCTTAATCAAAGTATTGCAACTAATTGTATCAACACCAACACCCTTCTTCACCATTTCAGACAAAAACCCAGTCGCAGTCTCAACCATCCCATGCTCACAGAATCCCCAAATCACAACGTTATAACCAATCATATCGATTTCGACTGTTCTAACCAATTCCAGAGCTTTTTCTAGCATGCCCATTTTGCACAAAGCATGAATCATCACATTGTGAGAGAAAAAGTTGGGTCTATGGCAATTGAGGAGTTGAGAGTAGATTACAGGTACCTGAGAGACGAGCCCTGAAGAGTTGAACTTGTGAAGGAGGAGATTCCATGAGTGAAGAGTTGGGTTTAGGTTGAGGGATCTCATTTGGGTGAATGCTTGTGAGGCTTCATTGAATTGGGAGCAGTTTAAGTAGGAGGAGATGAGAGAGCAGAAGAAGGAAGCGTAAAGGTGAGATTTTGATGGTGGGATTGAGATGGGTTTGGGTGCTTTTGATGGAGGAGAGAGAGTAGAGAGAGATTTGGGATTGAGAGAGGTGAGGGTTTTGATTTGTTTCCATGGTTTCATGAGAGAGAGAGAGAGAGAGAGAGAGAGAGAGAGCTGGATCGTCGGCAACGGCGGAAAGAGACGGAAATAAGGAATAACATAAGTATTAAAATTGCACGTAAGTACCCTATAGTTTCTCCTGCTTTGCACTTACATACCCCCATTTGTTTTTTTTTTATTTTAAATGGAATACCCTCACCTCTTTTTAGCAGCAATTGTATATCCTAAAGTTTTGAAAATTTATATTTAAATATCCTTAGTTATGTAATCAAGAGGTTTTTTTCCCAAAAATTCTCATGTCACCTCCTAATTTTAGATTTTCAAACTATCCTAATTCTATTTTAAAATAGGAGTTACTTTTGTACTTATATTCTATTTTAGCTAAGTATCATAACCCCCACCTCCCGTCCCCAAAAAAAAAACTTTGGACGTTAATCAGAAAGCCCCTTTAACTTTAGGAGTTATCAGAAAATACATTTTAACTTTGAGATTTTATAATAAAAAACCTTCCTTTCTTTTTTTTTTTTTTTTTTTGATGGGGGTTATTCTGTAAAATCTCAAAGTTAAAGGGGTTTTTCTAATAAAATATAAAAGTTAAAGAGGAGCTTTTCTGTTATTTTGAAAGTTAAAGGAGGATTTTCCTATAATCATCCAGAAGTTAAAGGGGTTTTCTAATATTTACCCTTCTATTTTCTCTCTCCCTTCACTTCATTGTAATTTGTACCTTCCCTTCCAAAGATCCTCCAACTATAACACAACTTTTACTTTTATCTCAGCTTCTTCCCTCCTACTAAACCATGCATCAAGTGTAAACCAGTGTAAACTTATTTACTATTTCTAACTTAAAATTAAAACCTCAAAAATACTATTCATGCTACAGTAACACTATTCTTGTTACAATATGATTTAGAATATTTAAAAAATTGGTCATGTTACAGTACATTTTCAGCCTTAGGCATACTGTTCGCGCAATGATTTTTCCCCATAAAAATTGTTTATGGTGCAATGTATTTTCTGGATCTTAAACATACTTTATATACTACAGTGATTTTTTGGTGTTTATCCACTTCTCAAACTGAAGTAACATTTTTTTGCCTCGAAAATACTGTTCATATCTTTCTTTCTTTTTTGTTCTTACAAATGATGAATTTAACCTTTATCAGATATTTCACAAATATAAATATTTTCTGGCTCTATTATAGAAAATTGATAAACTGGCTAATTGGTGTATTATTTTGTTAACTGGTTTGGAAATTCACTCCGTAAATAAGAGTAAAAAAATTATCGCAGAAGTTTTTATAAATAGTTATATATAAAAATGATATTATTAATTTGACGACAGATGTAACTCGGTAAATAGTACCCACAGCAGCGCGCGGGCCTAACACTAGTGTGAGTAATATATGTGAATATTGTTGGTCTTTGTCCAAGATTATTTTGGACACCACAGTTCTTTCCTTCAGCACCTTCCGATCCCACTCGTCTCCACTTGATTGTGAAGTCAGTGTAGTGCTCACCGGCTAGTCTTGCTCATTCTAAGGACTTGATGAACAAATTGATCGTCTCTCCTTGAGCGTATGTAACGTAGAGCCACTGCTTAACCTCGTCATTTGTCTTGTGTCATGGGAGATTGTTGGTCTCTTGTGTCATGGGAGATTGTTGGACATTCAAAGTCTCATTCAATGAGTCTTAAATTAAATTAATTGCAAATCATCATAATGATAATGTTTAATTAGTTTCTTAGGCTCTTAAAGATTCCATAACTTATTTAATAAATGCATATGTTATGGATCCAATTAACTAACCACTATTTTATTTTTTTCCTTTACATAACCTCTTTTTCCATCTCTACACTATAAATTATGGCCATCCATTCTCTTCAACCCATCACATTACCTACTAAGCCAAATTCCTACACCAACACAATGGTTTATGAAATATGTTATACGGAAAGTTTGTTAAATGGTTTATAGTGTACGTGGCTTGCATATGTATGCGGACGTGCATACATTGGATAATGTTTATCAAATGGTTTGTAGACTTAAAGATTTATTTTTTACGGAGTTGAAGACTATGTCTCATGTTCAATTCGTGGCTCTTGATTTGTGTTTGTCTTTTGAATCCTTAAAAAGAGAAGGATAATAGATTATAGGAAGATTATTTAAGAGTATGTATACATTCGATTTAGGAACCAAAGATTATTTTTAGTGTGTGCATTTTTTATTGTGAATTAGGTAAGATTCTTATTGATCTTTTAATACTTAGAAAGAATGTACAATCTTATTTTTGAGTTTATGCAAAGCTATTTAAAGATTTTTCCTCCTTGCACAATGTTGTAAAGAGTTTTTGTGATATTTATTATAAGTTGAGCTTTTTCTTTTGAATATAGATCATAAGTTGTGCTTTCTTGTTCATTAGATGTATTCATGGTTTAATTTTTAACTAATTACTCGGTTCATATGCACTTTAAGTTCCCTTATCCAATGCTTTCAATGCTTCTTGTCATTTTGATTTTCTTACCTCTATTAAGCATCTTGTATGTTCTTTCATTAATAATTATGTTGAATTATAAAACTTTGTTTGTCTTCTTTTGATTAACCACCAATACGTTCTTTGTTCCTATCAACTTTAGGCTACAAAGATTAACTAATAAAACATATTGGCTATCTATTTTCTACTCATCGAGTACATCGAATAAACAAACATATATATATATGATATATTTGATTGAATTGCATAAAAATTTTGATTTCTTATATGAAATCTAGATTAATTTGTCTCTTGATTGAGATTCTTTAATTTGGATTAAAAATTAACCTATACAATTCCCATGAACTGTGCTATTCAAACAATATCTTTATATCGGTTGTGATTCCATCTTACTATTATAGCTTTTGTAATTTTGCATCTAATAATAATTTTGCTATTCCAACAAGATACTAGATATTCAATATTAATTTTTATTTAGTGGCCTTAGTAACTTTTGTGCATGATATATTGAGAATCAATATACCATAAGTAAATATTATATCGTAGTACATATTTAAGAATCAATAATGTAGAATATATTATTTGCTAATAACTTCTTAAACCAAGTACACCACGTTATAATGTTGGCAGACTCATAACATGCCATGATTGTTATTCAAGTTTTTTTTTTTACAATGGGTTCTTTCTCTTCAAATAGGGGGTGTTTGGCTGTTCGAAAGTGAATTGAAATTATGTAAGTTACTTTTTTTTGCAAATAACTTTCACATCCACATCAGCATGTAAGTGAAATACAATGTTTGTTTTAAAAAATAAATTTATTGTTGAAAGTGCAATGTGAAGATGACGTGGCGCAATTAGATCAATTAGTAATTATAATTAAAATTATTTAATTAAAATTGGTTATTATTTTTGTCACTTTCATGTGACTTCACCACTTTTTTAGAAGAAGTCAAAATTGCATTAAATCCTATATGGTAATTTTATTGCATTTCACTTTCATAACCACTTGCATGCAAACAAACACATAAAATGTTAAAAGAAAGTCACTTTCTCACTTTCATCTTTCACTTGCATATAAACAAACACCCCCTAAAGTAATTCATTTACAAAATGTAGTAATTGGAAATAAATAGTACCAAAAAACTGCTAATCAACCAACAAAATCATAAGTTACATATGCAAATATTCATGGCAGAGCTAGTAGATAATTCGAGATGGTAATATTAATCTTAACAAATTAAAATATTGTAGATTCATTGTAACTTACAATTAAATACTAAACATGAACATGCAAATTATCACTTGGGCGCTACGGAAGCAGGCATAAATTAACTTTATGATTCAAATGTAAGATCCCGATCATCGTTCAGTTTCAATAGAAATAATATTTGAGTAATACCGCATTGTAACTAAAATATTGAGAAGAAAATGCATTCCAAAAGAGGCTTTTAGACTAGCTTTATTGAAGGGTTTTAAAGAATTTGACAAAGCAAAGAAGAGAAGGAAGAAGGCGCAGGAAAAATATTTTAATGAAATGGAAGATAAACAGGTAAATTAGCAAGAAATTGTAGAAAAAAATTAGATATCTAAGAAAGGGGTTTTCCAACATGAACCTAGTTCATAACACACTGTTATCCACATATAAACAATTTTATTACATTAATGCTTTTCAGCACTAAGGAACTAAGGAATAATAAATATACCAATCTAAAATCGATATAGTTACTTCCACTCATATCATACCAAAAGGCACATGCATACATGGGTATACACATACGTACCCATTTATTCTAGCAATTTTGGCCGGAGCGGCCAGTCTATGCGGCCGCTCCGCCTAGGCTCCGGCACCGCCTAGGGCAGCGGGCCGCCTAGCATTAAAAAAAATTAAAAATTATAAAAAATTAAAAAAAACACCTTACCCAGCCCAAACGCTAACCCGAACCCGAACCCATAACCCAAAACCCAAACCTACTATCTCTTCTCTCTCTGACTCTTTCTCCCACTTCAGAAACGTAACCCGCCGCCTCCTCTTCATTCTCTTCTCCCGATTCTCCCCCCGCCTCCTCCTTCTCCCGTCGCCCCTCTCCCGCCGCCACCTCCTCTCCCGCCGCCAGCCGCCTCCTCTCCTGGCCGCCGCCACCTCTTCGCCGGCTCTTCTTCTTCGTCGCCGCCTTCTCACGCCCCGACGTCGAGCTCTCCTCTTCCCCTTCATCGCCAGCCCGCCTCTTCTCCTTTTAAGGTAAAATTTTCATCCTTTTTTTTCACTGTTTTATTTTTTTCAATGTGATGAGCTGATTGGTAAACAAATATGTACATGATGCAAATTAATTCACTGTTCAATTTAGTAAATAGTTAATCTTGTTCAATTTTATTCACTGTTTCTAATTTTAGTTAATTTAAGTTTAATCCTATATACACTTCATCCCTTCAATTTAATTTTATCCACATTTGTGTTTTTAGTTACATCCAACACGAAAATTGATTCCTTTAATCATACAACCCTTGTCAATCTAAATCAAGAGCTATTCTTGAACTTCGATAGTTTAGTTCATTATATATTAAGTGTTTTTCATTCTTCAAAAAAATTCATACGGGTTTTGGTCATATTAATTAGATGGACAAGAAACACAAGAAGGGCGGTAAAACTATGAATACGAAAGCGATTCAAGGTGCTACACTTAGGGAGGAGAACACTGGCAAGAAACGCGTGGATGCGAGTTCAATGCTAAGAATGGAGCATTTGCAAAGATTATCAACTTGGGCCGGTGTAGAAGCAGGCATACCGCCTCTTGGTGCTTTGTTTGGACATCGACTAGCTGCAAGTGCGGAGGCAGAAGGGGTTCCTCTGGACCCATCAACTTTTATTTGCCACAGGTTTGTTCATTTCCATTTATTATCTACTTTGTTTTCTGCAACCTGCGTAATTTCTTTTTTTTTGATTAATTCACTCAGTGTTACTTCAGTAGGAAATTGAATAAAGTTTCAACATTCTTAGACTTGCCAAATTAAAAAAGATAAAGGTTTACATTCATAATCATTGTAATTTCTATTAGATCTCCCAAATCATATAAGATGTTTGCAAAATCCATCAAATCTATTAACCATGGTTGGTTTAATGCTTAACTGTGGATGAATATTTCCAAACTACCGTCACTAAATAATTCCTGCCCAAACGTCATCTCCCTCCCCACCCACCCCCCCAAAAAAAAAAGAAAAAAAAGGCGAAATTGACCCTTAATACCAAAATTCTTCTCACTCTGAATCAAACTTGGCTTGTTTTAGAAAGGGTATAACTGGCACTCTAGACCAAAAAAATAGAGTTTAAGGAATAGTGGAATACTAATTTCAAACAACTTATATGATTGCGGGGACCTAATAGCAATTTCAATGGTTTGGGAGACTAATCTCAAAATGTGAAAGGTTTGAGGGACTACTGTTGAAGTAACATTTTAACGTATAGCTTCACATGTTTCGGCACTACCCTTCATGTTCTATGCACAAAATGTTTGGAAAATTACCACCTAAAAACTCAAGGAAGTGAAAAGCATGACATTTTTTACTCATGACCATGACTTAAATTTCTTAATTAAGACCTCTTTCGAGACATGACTGCATATTCTTTAGATATATATTTTTAGCAATTTTACATTTAACTTGATTACTGATATGTCAACATCATTGGCTAGCTAAGAAATATGACGAGATTATGATATAGTTTGGTTCAAATTTTTTGTGCACAATTACAAATATGACTATTAACAATGTTCGAAATATCAGCACTGGCCGTGGTTTTGGTTTTCCTTTATTTATTTATTTTTCCATAGTTTCATACTGGAATTATTGGTGGATGGGGCAAGTCATAATTTAATCACAAATTCTCTGTTTATTGTTTTCTTTTAAAGAGACCTATGTTAAATCAAATCTCAGATCTCCTCCTATAAGTTGTTATTAAGTGATATTGTCTTAATAGTTATTATTAGCTCATATCCATGGTACATGTCCGTTTTGACTGAACCGGTTGTCATGCCAAATTATATGATCCACATGTATCGGTGTCAGCCAATATCTTAAATATCTTAAGAATTTGCTATTCATCTTAAACTTATTAGATTTCTTGTTTGTAAGCCTCTCAAGAACAAGTGGAACCAGTGGGTATACATTTTTGCACAATTGAAACCATTCTGCAAACACATATTTGTACGGAAAATCGGTATAATAAAATGCTTGAACATATTTTTATTTCTTCCACACTGTTACAAAGGGTTATTAAGTCATGATACCAATAAGGCACTAACATTGTTCCATGCTTAGAGCTTGGTGACGTAAAACATGCTACTCCCTTGAATTTTGGTCTTCCCCTATATTTTCTTTTCCTTGCATATTTCTATTGAGAATTCTGAAAATATAAAGTCAAAAGTCTCCGACCCTCAAATTAGATGGACTTACTTTTAGAATAAAAGAAATGGTAAACCGGGTTCAGAAGATATACACCAAAAAGCAACATTATTCATTAGATACAGAGTTGCATAGTCATGCTCATTTATTCTTTGCTAGTATCCATCTTCACGCATCGGCGATTTTATATTATGCATGGAGTAAAGTGATTCAGATGTTTTAATCTCTAAATATGAATTTATATTTTATACAAATTAATTGCATTCTGTAACTTGTCTTGCAGATGTGAAAGCATTCTACAGCCAGGGTCTAACTGCACTGTCCGTATCGAGAAGTTGAAGAAGAAAAAACAACGCAAGAAGCCGCAAGTTCCCTCTCAGAACAATGTTGTCTACAAATGCCATTTCTGTTCGCATCCTAACCTTATGAGAGGCACCCAAAAAGGTTACATAAAAAGCCTATTACCTTCAAAACCAAAGTCCGAAACAAACTCAACTAAGACTAGAAACAGTTCGGAGAGAGAATTAGGTAACAAAGAAAAGACCGATCAGAATGTGAAAAGCCCTTTGACTATCGAAAAGTGTGAAGGCCCTAGAGAGGTTACGGTTGAGATGAGCCCACTGACTCCATTAGAAATACTGGCGAATTCATCCAAGAAGAAGAGGAAGAGGAATTTATCTGTATCGAACAAGGATTCCAGCACCAAAAGCACTCCTGTAACCTCGAATTCTGGGGAGGGAACTACTGTAAGTTCTAGTAAGAGGAAGAGAAAAGGGTGGACTAGCTTGAAAAAGATCGCGGAAAGCAATGAGGCTAAGAATAGTCAGAGCATCAGTAATTTTGCGATTCCATTTCTTTTGCAAGTACCCAAGTGACTAATAAATTTCACATGTATACATATTGTGTGATTAATTTGAGAGTATTGTTTTTGTGACCTTCTATTAAACTTTTGCAAATGCCTGAGATATCAAATAACGTGTTCAACTGTTCGAAGTATTCATTGCTCAAGGTCACTTCGTATTGCCATAATGAGCAAAGTTGCAATGTGTGTTTTAATACGTTTCCTTGTTAAATATAGTTCATGTTTGAGAAACAATATATATTGTTTGAGAAAAAATGGCGATCGAGGTGGCGAAATTCGAGGCGTGCAAGATTTGGGGAGAGATTGATTCTGATCATCATTAACCTTTTAATTCTCTCTCTAATCCTTCTTCTAATTCCCTGTTTTCTTCAAACCCTAATTTGTCTAGAGAGGAACGGCCCATTCAGCCCATTCTGAGGCCTTCTTAAGAGAAAACTAGGGTTAGGTTCGAACCTGAGGTGAGGTTACTTTCTACGGTGGGGATCGATCCATCCTATAGATCTGATGAAGAATTGAAGACAGATCTTGAAGAGGGAGATTGAGTCAAAGTGGTCAAGAAAAACCCTAGATCGCCGCAATCGAGTAAAATTTCTTCCCCTTCTCGAAAACTCTCTGTTGATTTTATTCCTGTTAATTGTCTTTGTTTCCGGTGTGGGGGAGTGAATCACATGGCGAAAGATTGCAGGGATCCTAGACTTTGTTTTAGATGTCAAGGGTTAGGCCATGAATCGAAGAATTGTCGAGTTGGGGGTCGTGGTTATGGAGGTCAAGGGCCTGGGGGTCGTGATAATGGAGGTCGAGGGCCTGAGGGAAGAGGTTTTGGTGATCGCTTTGATCAAAATCCAGGGCGTAATGGAGGTTTTGATAACCCTAATCCCTGGCAATGGCGTCGTGAAAGGGCAGCTTCTTCTCACTTTTCGTCATCAAGAACTCAAGATTGCCCTAATTCTTCCATGGAGAATCATCCTCGATCGTTGATGAAAGAATCATCCTCGATCGTTGATGAAAGATAAAGGCAAGAGATCGCTATCTACTGCAGATGAAGAGAAATTACAGGAAACTGTGCTTCGATTCCAAGATTAGGGACCGAGGGATTTTGGGGCTCTGGAGGCTGAGTTGAAGGTTTGAGGTGAACGTTCTCGCTTCTCATATGCTATTCTTAACTTTGAAGGTGAGGCAAATTCTGAATTCCAAAAATTTAGGAATTTTGCCATCATATCTTTTGTTGAGGGAGGTAATATTTCTTTAGAAAGACTAGAGCTGGATTTGAGGGCTTATTTTCCCATGAATAAACATTGGGATGTTAGATTGTTTACTAATGGTGAAGGTCTAGTTAAAATTCAACCCTGGAAGCAAATGGAAGAGCTTATCAGGATGGGGGTTATTTCTCTTCGTTCTTGTAAGATTAAGCTCAAAAGATGGAGTGCTTGGGAGGGGAATGTGAAAGAAAAAAGAAATGCTTGTGTCTGGATCAAACTGAAAAACGTTCCTCCTTATTTGTGGAACAGAGAATCGTTTGAGCTTATAGTGAAACCCTTTGCTGATTTAACTCAGTTAGATCCTCTAACGAATGCGTGTACTGAGTTCATGGATGCTGTTTTGTTGGTCAAATATTTTGAATACATTGATATTCCTAAGTTGCTAAAGGTTTATGTTGGAAGATATCAATATAATGTAGAGGTCTCTATTATGTCTATTATGGGGGAGATTTCTGATGGTCAAAGGAAAAAACAGAAAGTTGATCAAAATGAAGATGTCAATCAAAGTTCTTACATGATAAATGGTTTAAGGGAAGGAAGGAAAGTGCTAATGATTCCTCCTCTTTGAAAGATTCTGATACTAGTTCTTGGTCTGTTAGACAGGATTTGAGAAAAAAAATCCATGGGGGTCCCCTGCTGCTAAATTGTGGGCTGATGCTAAAATATTTTATCAGAAACAAGCACCTGAATGGGGCCTTGGAGAGAGAATACAACAGGGGGAAAAATGTTGAGCAGAATCATGAGAAAGCTGTTTTAAATAAATGTGAAGGTAATTTTGAACAAATGAAGAATCTAGATGCTGATGGAAAGGAAGGTGGAGATTTATTTGGGAATAGTCACATTGGTGAAGCTGCAAATAAAGAGCAGTTTGATGTCTCTTTCCCTCCATTATCTGAGGAGACTATGAAAGACTTGCAATCTGAAGAAGTTTTTCACAAAGTTGAAGAGCCTAAAGGAAAATCTATTTTGGTGGATGATAGTTTTGAAACTGAAGGTAACTTGATGGTGTCAGTTCCTGTTCTATCTTCTAAATGCCAGAATTCTGTGATAAAGGATGAAGGAAAAATGAATGAAATTCTTATGGTTAACCCTCTCAATTCTTTGCCTCCTGAGGTTCCTTATACTGACATGATGATGGGCAAACATCCAAAGATTGGATTTGTCAAAAGGTGTTCCTGATTTGTGGATCTTGACGCTATGTCAGCGTTGGATAGGGCTACTTTGAGAGCTGCTGCAAAAAATGCTGCAAATATACCTACATATGAAAGTGGAACTGCTTCTGGTGTTCTGCTTAGGAATGATGATGTTGCTGCTGGATCAGGTGAAACATCATCTTCTCTTGGTTCTAATTATATACCTATTTTGTTTGATAGTTGTTCTGATAGTCAGCTGCATAGTTATGCCTCTCATTTGCTATTATGATTGATCCTTAAGAGGGTTTTGATCCTCTTAAAAAAGTGAGGCAAATGGAGTTGAAGAGAGCTACTATTGAGTAGTTTCTTGGAGTTTGTTCTCCTGTAGGGTTTTATTTTCGTATGTTAGTTACTTGGAATGTGAGAGGTTTGGGGTTGAGTGCCAAGAGGTTTGGGGTCAAAGATTTTTGTCAGTTAAATAAGTTTGAGAATATCTGCTTACAAGAAATAAAGCTGAGCTGTGTTACTGAAAATATTTTAAAAAGTTTAGGTGGTAACATGTTTGATTGGGTTAGTTTACCCTCTAGTGGTGCATCAGGTGGGATCATGATTGGTTGGAGTAATAATAAATGGAAGATTATAAATAAAATTTCTAGAAATTTTGTGTTGTCTGCTGTTTTACAAAATAAAAAAAATGATTTTGTTTGGACTGTTTCTTCAGTCTATGGGCCCCATTATAATAGAAAAAGTTTGGAATTGTGGTAAGAGCTTAGAAATCTTAAAAACATTATTTCTGGTGCTTGGATTGTGGTGGGTGATTTTAATGTCACTATTAATCCTGATGAAAGAAAAGGCAAAACCAATCATAAGAAGGAAATGGAAGAATTTAATGAAGTGATCAATGATTTGGAATTAATAGATAGCCCCCTTCATGGGAGAAATTTTACTTGGTCAAATAAAAGAAGATCTCCCTCAATGGCTAGGCTGGACAGAGTGTTTTTCAACTCTGAGTAGGAAGATAAATTTCCTTTTTCTAAACAACAAGGTCTTAGCAGTTAATTGTCAGATCATACCCCCATAAGCTTTGATTGTGGTGATAACCAGCAATTTCTTAAATTATTCAGATTTGAAAAAAATTGGTTACAATTTGAAGAGTTTAAAAAATGTGTTCCTATGTGGTGGCATTGTGCTCCTTCTAGTGGTTCAGCTGCTAAAATTATTGTGGGTAAACTGAGATTTATGAGAGAATGTATAAAACAATGGGTTCATTCCAATTTTATAGTGTCAAAAAAGGAGTTACTAGACAGTTTGTTAGAAATGGAGGTCGTAGAAGAGAATAGAAATCTGACAGATAATGAATTGATGCAAAAAAAATGATATTTCAATCCAGTTGAATGAGATTTTATTCCAAGAGGAACAAATGTGAAACAGAGAGCTAAGGCTCATTGGCTTAAAGAGGGGGATAATAATACTTTCTATTTTCATAAGTTGGCTAATTGTAGAAAAAGAAATAATCTAATTTCTTCCATTATGTTTAATAATACTGTGATTAGTTCTGATGATGGGATTGCTCAGGTTTTTTTTACCATTATAAATAGGTTTTTGGGCAGGCTGTTTCTCACAGATGCCAACTTGATTGGAGTAGTTTATATCCAGTTATTGAATGGGGAGCCAGTGATATAGAATAACCTTTCTATGTGGAGGAGGTTTATAAAGCAGTTTCTAATATGAGTGGAGATAAATCCCAAGGTCCTGATGGTTTTCCTGCCTTGTTTTTTCAAGTTTTCTAGGACACTGTGAAAAATGATGTCATGAAGCTCTTTGATTAGTTCTATGAAGGCAAATTAGAAATCAATAGACTCAATTATGCCCATATTGTTCTTATTCCTAAAAAAAATGAGTCTTTGACTGTCAATGATTATAGGCCTACTAGCCTTCTGAATGTGATTTATAAAATTATCACTAAGGTGTTGACTAATAGATTGAACCTTAAACTGGATTTGTTAGTTGACCCACTTCAGTCAGGCTTTATTAAAGGTAGGCATTTACTTGATGGGGTGGCTGCAGCTCAAGAAATTGTTTCTGACTGCTTCCAAAACAAAAAATTGGGGATTCTTTTAAAATTAGATTTTGCGAAGGCTTATGATATTATAGACTGGAATTTTATTCTGGATGTCTTGAAAGCTAAGGGGTTTGGAGGCAAATGGATTAATTGGGTGAGTATGTGCTTAAAAGAAGGTCTATCTGCCATTAATTTGAATGGTAAACCTGGACATTGGATCATGCCTAAAAGAGGAGTTCGTCAAGGAGACCCTTTGTCACCTCTTCTTTTTATTTTAGCTGCGGATTCTTTTACCAGAATGTTATCTTTGGCAGTTGAAGCTCACCTTCTTGAGGGTTTGGGTCCTGATAACATGACTCACAAAGTTATCTATTTGCAATACGCAGATGATACTTTAATTTTTTGCAAGAATAACAAAGAACATTTGACAGTTTTGAAACTGATTCTATACTATTTTTGTTGGTACCCCAAAAGATTTTTTATTAATCCCTATATGAAAATCAACACGAGTCCAACTTAACGCCAAAACAGGCAAATTCAGGACCGAAGAGGATCTCCCTGCTCTCGCAAGTATTCGGTTACTACGATGTCGTTAAGCTCTGATAGCCGACTTCGGTTGCTCTGATAAATCGACTCATTCTGATGAAACGCAAAGCGTTGTTGGTCGATGCTTCTGATGGCCTTCGGTTGCTCTGATAGCAGGCTTCGGTTGCTCTGATAGCAGGCTTCGGTTGCTCTGATAGCAGGCTTCGGTTGCTCTGATAGCAGGCTTCGGTTGCTTCTGATCGACCCATCAACATGCTAGCCACATGGCCTTTATAACCCATTGCCCATGCCTCATCAATCGCATCCACATCAAGTCATTGGTGACTCTCTCCTCACATAAGCTGACATATGTAAAACTAGTGCTGAAGTGACCAAATTGTCCCTCTTTTATTCCTACAAAGAGAGAAACTATTCAAAAACTCAAGGTACGCTGACTCTTCCCCTGCAGATTGCAGTTATTAACTCCTACTGTTCATCTTCTTCTCCACTCAAGCTCACTTACTGACTTGATCGTCGGAGGTACAATGGGGGAGACCAAGTCCCGCCCTCTTACGAGCTTTTGCCTGTGCAGGGAAAAAATCAACCCAACTCAGAACCGGATATTTGAGGAGGAGAGCGGATCCATGTCATCTTCAATCTCAAACTTATTTTGACTGTTAGATTTCGAGCATCAACAGTTTTGAACTTGCATCTGGTCTAAAGATTAGTTTTAACAAGAGTGTGCTTATTGCTCTTGAAGATAATGACTCTTTACAATAGAATTTGGCCACTGTGATGAATTGTAAAAGTCGTAGCTCCCCTATCACTTATCTTGGGATGCCTATAAGGCTAGGGAGGTTGAAGAGAGATGATTGGTTCCCTTTACTTGATAAATTTGAGAAGAGATTAGCCTTATGGAAAGGGAAAGCCTTATCAAGGGGAGGAAGACTGGTTTTAGTTAATTTAGTTCTTTCTTCAATGCCAATTTTTTAGTTGTCCTTCTTTCTAATTCCTTCTTAGGTAATTGAAAAATTGGATAGAATGAGGAGAATGTTTTTATGAATTGGTTCTCTGGAGCATAAAGGCCATACAAATTTGGTAAAATGGGATGAATTATGTAGACCAAACCATTATGGAGGGCTAGGAATTATAAACTTGAAAAATATGAATAAAGCACTTCTGGGAAAGTGGCTTTGGAAATGGTTTGATGGAGAATGTGTGTTATGGAAGCAAATCAGTTTTCATAAATATTATGAAAAAAGAACTTGGGTAGAATATCTACATTCTGGAAGATTGAATATGTCCCATTTTTGGAAAAGTGTTTTTGTTAATATTGATCGCTTTTTATGCAGCACTTAAGTGTGTGTGGGAGATGAAAGTCATACTTTATTTTGGCTTGATAAATGGACTGGTTCATCTACCATTGCTTTCCTCTGTCCTTCTCTGTTTGATCTTGCTTCAACCCCTTATGCTACTATTGAGGGTTTGAGGAAAAGGGAACATAATCTGTGGATTTGGAATGTGCGATTTGTGAGACAACTGACTGGTAATTTGATTTCTCAGTTTTTTGATATGATGAACTTAGAGGGTGTTTGGGGCGGGCGACTTATTTTTTTGGTCAAACTAGCTTTTAATCTAGCTTTTTCATTTCTACATGTTTGGTAAAATATGAAATAAGTTAGCTTATAAGTCACATTTTAAAAAGCTGGTATACATCAGTTTTTGAAAAACTAACTTATAAGCTCACCTAACTAAGCTAGGTTTGACCAAATAAATTACTATACTACCCAAATAATTTTTATAATATTTTTATCATAAAAGCCAAAAGCCATTAAAAGCTAGCTTTAAGAAAAAGTCATGGAATTCTACAAAAATCTTTACTATTAAATCTTTCTATCAATTTCTTATTGATGGAGGTTTGAGGTTCGATTGTGAAAATGTTTGGGGACTCCCTATTCCTCTTAAAGTCAGATTCTTTTTCTGGCTAGCTTTAAGAAATAGTTTGAATACAAAAGATGATTTAGACAAAAAATGAATACAAATAGAGAAAATATGTTGTTTTATGCAATAAGATGGAAGAGAATCATACTCATTTGTTCCTTAAATGTGAGTTTGTATACTCAATTTGGAAATCCATTCAGTTCAAACTTAAGATTGTGGATGATTTCAGATTGGATTCATTGAAAGACTTGTGGCTAACCTGGGGTTTAAGCAGTGATGAATGGGCCAATTTGAAACGCGATATTTTCATTTGTGCCCTAACTTGGTGTGTTTGACAAGAACGCAACGACAGATTATCTTCAGACAAGAGGAAGAGATCTATTGAGCTTTTGAACAAAATTATGACTTACTCAACTTTTTGGTTAGGTTCCGATGGATTATCTGCTCAAGCCGCAAGATTGTAGGAAAGGCGCAGGAAGAGAGGGATACAGAGGACTGATGGAAGAGAGGTTGCTCAGTTTGTTGGTGCTGCTGGAGATAATGAGGGGAGACTTGCGGTGAACGCAATTATCCTTGAATGAAGATCAAATGCAAAGATCTACTTACTACAACATATTTTTTGGGGTCACTTATGGGTTTATGCTGTAGTATTTTTTACTCTTTTGTGAACTTTATGAATATTAATATGTACAGGGGATGTGGTCTTTCTTTTGCTGATATGTAATATTCAGAACTGCTAATGCATACTCTTGGAGTTGCGGGTATGTTCTAATATTGTAACAACCATCTTTATGATATTTAGCTGGCTGTGGTACCTTTGTGGTGCTCCATCCTTTTTCTCAAAAAAAATAAAAAATAAAAAATAAAATCAGTGTAAGATTTGAAATTGTTGATTTTTTTTTTCCTGGTAAATATGGATGTGAAGTTCTATATAGAATTTATTTCATATAGATTCTACTTAGTTTTATACTGGTTGTCCACTGTCTAATGTAATCTTTTGTCTTGTCTTGGGAGACATCACAAACGAAACAAAACAGCACACTAAATTTTACAATAGGGACTTTTTTTTTATTTGTTTTGGTTGAAAAATAACAATAGGGATTTTTTTCAACAACTTCTGGCCTTTTTATGCAAGGAAAATTAACAAGAAACAAAGCGGAATTAACTGATACTTATTAGTGTTTGAATAGTAATACTCCAATTATATTTTATGAAAAAAAACTTAGAAGTATTTAAATAATGGATTTAATGTGCCCTTTTGTTTTATCTTTTACAAGGGAGGCGGCACCGTTCGACGTGTACAACTAATTTTTTTTACTACGTGTCACGATCTAAAGCGTCCTCCAAGAACAAACCACCAAAGTACGAAAACACCCCTGCAGAAAAGGGAACACCGCCCCCACTTCACTGGCCTTTTCGGCATTTCAGCCACACACAGGGCTCCGTACAAATACAAGCCCAAAATCCCCCGCCGTTGGAGACGAAGGGAAAATTCCTCAAAAAGGTGAAATGGTTCGAAAGCGGCGATTTGCTCAGGTCTCGACGAGCTCCGACGAGGACGAGCCCAAAAAGAGATCGTCTCGAAAGAAGAAGATCTTTCGACACGACGACGAAGAAGACGTCGCCGGCGACGGAAACGACGAGAAATCACGGCCAAATGGCGGCGGAGACGGCTGCGTGGAAGCGGAGGAGGTGAACGAGACGAGAACCGAGAGAAAATCTTCTAGAAAGAAGAAGATCGTTCGAGCCGCCGACGACGACGACGAAAAAGACGCCGGCGATGACGATGGGGAGGAGAAGTCCGAGACGAAGGAAGGCGGAGATGGAGGAGGAGAGGAGGAGGAGGCGGATGAGAACGTGGAGGAGGAGGAGGAGGATACGCAGGCGGTCCCGATCGGAGATCCGGTTAGGGTTTCGGGAAAGGGGAAGAAGAGGAAGACGCACTACTCCTCCTTCGAGTACGAGGGCAACTTGTTTGAGCTCGTAAGATCGATTTCTCTAGGGTTTCCTTTTCCTAATTTTGATTGATTTTGTATTTATTAATAATATCATTATATGCTTTAATTTGCATGAGGAAAGATGGAGATTTAGATTTGATGTTTGAGGAGAATGTAGAGATGTAATAATTGTTTGAGTAATTGATTTTATATCTTCTACTTATTTGATGCAGGAAGATCCGGTGTTATTATCTCCTGAGTCTGAGGATGAGAAGCCATATGTTGCAATAATAAAGGTGAACTAATATTTCAAGAATTTAAATTTGCACACCTATGTTTGTTGTTATTAAGTTTCTAGAGTACAAATATTTTGGAGACGAAGAAGTTATCATGTTCAAGCTTTTCTTTCACTTTTTTATTTGGTGTTTCCCGGTAAACAGTGTTAGTCTCTTCTGGATTGGATACACAATAAAGAACATCTACTTGTACTCGTTTTCCATTTCATTCCTCCACCCCTATGTTTCTTAAATTTATGTCACCTTATCGAGTCTCAGGAATGGGTTAGTACCAGTATGGTCACTGTTCTATGTTTAGGACATAGTTAAATAAATTCACTGCTTTAACCTTCATGGATAGGGAATTGTCAAAATACAAACACACACACACACACACACACACACACACACACACACACCCATATTATATTCCAAGTTTGAATGAGATTAACATTTATAAATACTTAAGAGGGAAAAATTTTGCGATTTGTAGTGTAGAATGACGCATATTTTGGAGGTTCAATATCCCATAAGGAAAAAAAAATGTTAGTTGCATCAAATGGTAGATTTATACAGTCCACAATTGAACAGTACATTTTTATGATTTTGTGTTTTAAGATATATTAACTTGTATCAGAGCTTCTCTTGGAAACATAATGGGGTGTCAATATTGTCTTATAAAATTCTTGAATCTTCCCACGATCCATCCAACAATGTAAATTATATTATTCTTAAATTGTTGCATCATCTTCTCCTTGTAATTCCATTCCCCTTACTGAAAATGGTCCGTTTTCAATTTTTTGGAAAAAATTGCTTTTAAAAATGTTGACATATTTATTTTCAGTTTATCTGAACGTGGTTAGTCTTTCTTGGAAATGAACGTTAGTTCTTTTTGGCTTCTGGACATGTTATTCTTCATCACAGTGGCCCTGTATGTAACACATTTCCACTACCTCACACAAGTTTCTTGTTATACCTTGTGGTATGAAGCTGCTGGAAAGAATCAATTTGACTGGCCCCTCCATTTCCCTTCTGTAAAGGGATTCAAAAAGATTGGTTCAAACATCTGAAAGTATCTGCAAGTGAAAGAAGCTCGTTCTCATACCTTTGTTTATTATCTTGTGGAATCAAATTTTTTTTAATACTTCTAGCTTTTGATTGTTTATGAAAGTTATTTCTTTGTTGCAATAGGACATAGCAGATTCAGGCAGTGGCTTGATGGTTACTGGACAATGGTTTTACCGTCCTGAAGAAGCTGCCAAAAAAGGAGGTGGGTACTATCAAGCACGAGATACAAGAGAACTCTTCTATAGCTTCCATCTGGATGATGTACCTGCTGAATCTGTTATGCACAGATGCATTGTCCATTTTGTTCCATTAAATAAGAAGCTACCAGTTCGATCGCAGCATCCAGGTTTTATAGTACAGAAGGTTTATGACACCGTTGAGAAAAAACTGTTTAAATTAACTGATAAAGACTACGAGGACTGTAAGCAGGATGAGCTAAATCAACTTGTTAACAAAACAATGGAACGTCTAGGGGAGCTTCCAGATGTTGAACCTGAAGATGCACCTGCAGATCGCTCTGATCAGCCAATAAGTAAATGGAACCTCAGGAGAAAAAATATGCCTCCAATTGATACTTCCAGGGCTGACGGGGCGTCTATAAAATCTCCTAGAGCGGAAACACCTGCTAGCTGTCCAAGCGATGCTTCAGAATACTACCTGATTTTAGCAAAATTCAAGGCATTGACTGGTGATTCATACCGTGATAGGTGGTTAGAGAAACTTCTGCAAGGAATTCAGCAAGCATGTAATCCAAAGGAAGATGCACCAAAAGAGAATGGAGAGAATGCATCAAAGGAGAATGGTGAGAATGCGTCAAAAGAGAATGGAGAGAAGGATGGCACTGCTGTGTCAACTTATCGTGCAAATGGCAACACTGATGCGGGAAAGAGACAAGATGTAAGCAGTCATTCTTCGTTAACAGCCTCATTACCTTTCTATTTTGTCCTGGAACATCATAAAGTACATGTTTACCGTTTTTGGAAAAAAAAAAACTTGTAAGCACGTCTACCTACATCAAGGGAAGACTGCAGTATGAAAATGGGTGGTGACATTAATAACTGCAAATGGAAATTTTCTTTCTCCTTTACGGGAGGCCTTCAGAATACCCACTTTGCACATCAGGCAATTTCTTAAACCTATTATCTACATTCGCTAGAGGAACATAAATAAGAATCATGCAGAATGATATTTGCGTAGAGCCTTAGATTTGTAAAGTGTGTGCAGATTTCATAAACCAAATAAATAAGAATTGTGAATCTAATTTAACTGCCGGAATAGGCACCTTGTGCTGAATGGATCCAAAAAATTTATAAAACCTACACCAAAGCTTGAGATGACAATTCTTTATTATTGCTGTTGTTTTTGGAGAAAATATGTATTTTTTTTTTTGAATTTCTGCTCTAGTCTTATTTAAAGCCAGCAATTGCCTTAGTGTTTAAATAACTATATTTAAGCAGTGAAAGTGAATTATTAAGATATCCCTTATAAATTTAAATTCAATAGCTTATTTATGTTGATAGTTGAAATCAACACCTTGTTTCTGCTTTTAGGACTAACACTTAGCCC
Organism: Asparagus setaceus; assembly: GCA_012295165.1. Classification (NCBI taxonomy): domain Eukaryota; kingdom Viridiplantae; phylum Streptophyta; class Magnoliopsida; order Asparagales; family Asparagaceae; genus Asparagus; species Asparagus setaceus. The sequence continues at coordinate 55,082,401 of CM022702.1, read as the reverse complement.
AGATTAATAGAAGTAGACGTCGAAACTATAAGCTAAGCTCGAAAATTTAAGCTGCACCAGTTGAACTAAAAGTGAAAATAGTAGGACACCAGTTAAAGGGAAAACCAAATTAGGGAGAACTGATGTGGACCTTATTATCTTGGAAGAACATATTTTGTTCATCAGTTGTGCTCTTGAGATGGTCTGATGCTTGATTATCAAAAGGAAAGGTGTTTTGTTACCTCTATTTGTGCTTCAATGTACTTCTTTAATTTATTTAGGAGCCATAATTGGATTAGTTAGTTGAATACTAGCTTGAATAATAATTTCTTTTCAGTTTTAAATTAATGATCAAGTTTATTATACATTACACCAGCTTTCAAAGGGTTGTAAATATTGTAAACCAAATTGACTGTTTGTCATAGATTCTTGTGCAGTCATTTTATGGAGCTTGTAACTTTTAATAGTGCTGATAGATTGACCCATTTCTTTAGGGAAACCAGTATGATGATAATTATGAATTGCTTGCTTGTGTTTTCAGTATCAGATTCTTGCATTATGCCGTAACAATGTTTCAGGTGGTACACATTAGAAAGACATTTGAACAGCTATGTTGAGTTTGGGATCACATAATTTATCGTGTTCTACGGAAAATAGGATATCTGACTCTATTTCGGATGCTTGCTTTTTTTGTGAAGATAATGAAAATAAAGTCTGCGAACCTCATAATCCACATCAAATTGTGTCATGTATTATTTACATTTATACCAGTAATTTATTTCCGTTTATCATCCATGACTTTAAGAGTCCTCCCTAGTCAATGCATTATTCTTCCTTCTATCATATTTTTTGTGGTTGTACTGGTATTATTGATCTCAATCTTTATTAATGTTTCATTAATTTACTATTTATGTTAATCTTTATCCTTGTCCTATTTATGACCTCCAGGCTTGTGAAAGTTTTTGCTGGCCAGATTCAGCTGTAGCGTCAATAACCGCACTTGAGAAGGCTTCACATGAAACCCTTGGTTCTGATTTTCAGAAATATAACCAGAAGATGAGGCAGTTAGTTTTTAATTTTAAGGTAAAGAGTTTGTTGTTATTACTGTTACTAGGAGTATGATATTTATTCATTAATCTAGACCCAGAAATTAATTGTATGGAGCTTCCTGCAACTTCCTGCAGCCAGATATCAGCAATTACTAGAGTAACTGCTCTATGCCTCTTTGGAAGAAAACACTTCCTTTAAATCTTTTTTACATTCTCTCTCACCTGAGTTGAACTCCTATTTTCTTGTTAAATAATCTCACTTCTAGTTTCATGAATGCTTGCACAATGTTTTGCAAGTAATCTTCATGTGGATGCATGCGCGTACATACACTGTACCTCTGAAACTGCGAAACATGCCTTGTTCCTCTATGGTATATTTTCTGCATGCAGTACTTTCGTCATCATATATAACTTGAAACATGAAAGGAATAGTTTTATTATTTACATTTGATTGAAACATCTAATATGCATATTAAAAGTTTCCTGATCTTCTGATATTTGTCTGCTAAAAGATTTTATTAAACATGAATTTTGTGAATAAACAATTCTGTAATTGTCCATGTTTAGTGGCCTACTTTATGTGTTTTTCATGCCTATGGACGTGTCTGCATGTAACTTTGACAGCCAATTTTTTTTCATCCATTTGTGAACTTATAGCAATGCGGAAAAATGTAGGAGCAAGGAAAACTTCGAGAAGAATAAACTAGCAAGGAAGGAAGCACAAAAATCGGTTAGTGAGACTAAATACAAGGCTTATGAGAATTTCTATAAGAAGTTATATATATATATATATATATATATATATATATATATATATATATATATATATATATATATATATATATATATATATATATATATACACACGCTTGCTAAGATGAGAGAAAGGAAGAGTAGGGACTTGGGTAATTTAGATGTATCAAGAGCGAAAATCCAAGAGTTCTAGTAACCGGCGAGGAAATAAAAAAGAGGTGGAGAGGTTACTTTCATAAATTGTTTAATGATAATCAAATAGGTGAACCACATAAAAGATTTTGATTATATGGTGCATGATAGAAACTATAGATATTGTCTGAAAATCAGGATTAATGAGGTTAAATATGTTCTAAAGAAAATGAAAAGTGGAAGAGCTGTAGGACCGAACGATATTTAGTGAAGTTTGGAAATGTCTTGGAGGTATAATCTTAGGATGACTGACTAGATTATGTAATAAGATTATTGAGACAGAGAATACCCGATGAGTGCAGGATTAGTACTTTGATACCGATATACAAGAATAAAGGTGATATATAAAGTTGCTGAAACTATTGTGGTATTAAACTCATGAGTCATACAATGAAACTTTGGGAAAAATAATTGAGCAAATACTAAGAAAAGACCAAGTGTATCTGAAAACCAAATCTGAAAACCAATTTGGTTTTATGCTTGGGAGGTCAACTATGGAACCTATTCATATATTAAGATTTATTTTGGAGAGATATAGAGATGAGAAAAAAAATCTAAATATGGTCTTTATTGATCTCGAAAAAGCTTATGATAGAGTGCCTAGAGAGGTGATGCGAGTTTTAGAGAAGAAACACGATCTAGTATATATATTGACATAGTTAAAGAGATGTATGATAGAGTAACAACTAGAGTAAGAATAAATGAATGAGAGACTAAATCATTTCCTATTATCATATGTTTGTATCAAGGGTTATCTTAAGCCTTTTATTTTGCATTAGTTATAGATCAACTTAATAGACATATTAGGAGGAAGTCCCAATGTGTATATTATTTGCGATGATATAGTATTAGTTGACAAGAGTAGAGATCGAGAAGTGATAATTTCTATAGTAGTGAAGTGGAGACAATCTCTCAAAACTAAAGGTTTTAGTAAAACAAAAAAGAATACATGGAATGCATTTTTAGTAAAATTAAAAAGTGAAAAGAGCTTATAGTGCATATTGATGGTCAAGAAACATTCAAAAGTAATCACTTTCATTATTTAGGGCTAATAATTCGTAATGATGGTGAGATTGAGGATGATGTTGTCCATTGAATTAAATTTGGATGGTTGAAATGGAGGAGGGCTTGGGAGTCTTATATGATCATAGAATACTTATTAGACTAAAGAGAAAATTCTATAGGATAGTTATAGGGCTTTATGGATTAGAAAGTTGGACAAATAAAAGCATGTGCAAAAAATGAGTGTAGTAGAAATGAGAATGTTAGGATAGTCTTGTGAGTATACACTAAAAGATAGGATAAGAAAATGAGCGCATTCGTAATAAATTAGAGGTTGTTCTTATTGAGGATAAAATGAGAGAGAGTCAATTAAGGTGGTTCGGTCATTACAACATAGACCTCTTATTGCATTAGTGAGGAAAAGTGATAGTATTATATTTAGTAGAGAAAAGAGATCTAGAGGTAGACCTAAGAGAACTTGGTTAGAAGCAATTAAGAATGATATGATAATGGTCAACTTAACGGAAGAGATGGCCAAATATCGGACGGAATGGAAGACTATGATTCATGTAGCCAACCCCAAACATTTCGGATAAAGGCTTTGTTGTTGTTGTTGTGAAACTATAGCAATACACGGCATATTTTTACTTATACCCTGTGGACAACAACTTTGGTTTGGTTGGGTTCATATTTAGTTGCATCTGATGTGTTTCACTTAATTACTACCTGTTTTTGACTCCTATCATCTAACCATACAAAGAACTCTTGATCTTGAACTCAAAGAGACTTATGATCCTTCAGCAGTTTCTGGAACAGTAAAAAGCAGCAATCTCAATGACTCATGAGAAATAACCCACAGATGTATCTTTCTGCTATACCCTAATTTTGTTTCTTGCATAGATAAATTTCTTATTCGTGCTCCCTCAGAATTCTATAGTTATACACATGCTGGAGTCTTCTATCCTAGTTTAATAATATCATTAGCATTCTTGTTCCTGTTAACACCAATATTGCTGTACATCTCTTTAATTCTCCACATATAACAAATAATTAGTTGTTAATAAAAACACAAGTATGCAGAGTCTAGAAAATTATTTACTTTGCACGGAAGCAGTAACATTTTAAAGTTCATTTTAGGTCCCAAAAGTTTGATGATGTTTAAACCATTTACATGCAGAATAATGCATTATTAGCTAGACGCTTACTGAAGAAGGAGTTGGATCCTGCAGTTATTCTTAGCATGTCTCCAAACGAACTAAAGGTATGCCTTTTTTTCCTGAACTCTTTTTTATTTTTTTGTTTTCATTTTGTTGCATAAAAAGTGTTAATCACGTCAACGTCCTACCTTTAGTTCTGATGTGATGTAGGTGATTTTGGTTTCATATTTATAAAAGCTTTCCTTTGTTTATCTGATTAGAATATTTAACAGTACTCCACTGCTGAGTAAATAGTAGTACAGAGTTCTATTGCACCAGGTAACTTTTTGGCAGTTTATTATGGAATCAATGCTTGGGTTTGAAGTATTAAATGTCCAAGACACCTGTGATATTTAGGTATATATTTCAATTATCTGATTTCCTGAAATTTTGAAATCATAATCTTACTAAAGTAAGACATCTAACCATGTCCAAGTGTCATGTTTTAGGCTGTCTCTCTTAAAGCTGTGGGGGTATATATGTAAGCTGTACATTTATGCATGCATAAACGACGTCTGTAATAATGTTGCATATGCTAGATATTTTTATATCTTAAATATTTTTCCCTAGAATATGATATACTGAAAGTATGATGGTATTGGGGCATGTTAGTTTTAAACTTTTTCCCCCTATTTTGTATGATGGTATTGGGGCATGTTAGTTTTTAAACTTTTTCCCCCTATTGATTGCAAAATATATAGCACAAGAGGATAATGATTAACATAAGGGAAAATATGACAGAAACTAGTACTGAATGAATGAAAAAGAGATTCATATAACCAGCTTCTCAAAAGATTGGATAACTTTTGTTGTTGTTGAATGCTTTTTTCTGTTTTTTTATGAAAACTAGGCCAATTGTACTTATTGTGACTGTGGTATCATCTCTTCTGTTTATATTGTGATCCATCATTATACACGATTCATGTTTATGTTTGGGTACTATTACCACTATGGTTTAAGGTGAATAAGCCTTAGACATGAGTTTAGGGTGACATTTTTTCATGTCCTATTTTTACCTAGCATGTGTTAGTTGTCGAACTTACCACCACTCTTGAGCTTTGCAGGAAGGTCTGACTGCAGATGAGAAAGCAACAAAGGAACCTGAGGAGTCAGAACGCATGCAGGTTTTTCTCCCCTACTTTTTAATCATAGTCTACTTCACTGTAGCTGGTCCCATTTTATTCTTATATAAATGATATGTCCTTTCAATTATCACTTGTTCAAATAAAAAACCGGAAGCTTGTTTAGGTGGAGTGTGCTATTATTTGGTAACAAGAATTGATTATGTTTAATTTTACTGTGAAAATAGATGACTGATGCTCGATGTTGAGATGCACAGAAAAGAGAGTAGCTGTGACAGATATCATCCATGCTGGAGGACATGGGAATCGCTATCAGGTCTGTGCCCTTTTGTGATACTACTGGCTGTTTATTGGGGAAATTCACTCTTATTGCCAATACTGACACAAAATAGCACTATAGCTTACTGTCCTTGGTAACTTGGGTGGTTTTCTTTTTCAACTTTTTTCCGGTCCATTCCCCTTGCAAAATGACGTAAGCCATCTATCGGTCTTTTTTAGTTGTAGAGATTTGTTATCGCTGATAACTTAGTTCTTGAGTAAGATGCAGTTACGTCTAAGTGTCAATAAATAGTTCACTTACTGGATACTTCTGTTTGTCCTAAGTAGTATTTAAATGTTATATTTAGCTTATTATGTCATCTAATCTTTTTTTCTTCCCCTTTTTCTTTTTCTTTTGCTGGTTTCAGATTCATCTCTTCTTTTTGCTAATACTAACCATAATAACACTAGCTTACTAGCCATGGTAGCTTGTTTTGTTTTGTTTTGTTGTTTTTCCCATTTCTCTTCCCCTTGTTAACATGACCCAAGTACTTCGTTGTTTTTGTTTTTTAAACGTTTTTCATGATAGCTTTATTATTGAGTGAGATTCAGTTTCATCTGAGGAAGCGTGAAGAATACTTTCAGTAGCTAGGAACTGTTTAAATCCTAGTTACTAGTTATCATCAAAACATACTTAAAAACATGTGAAATGCATGATAACTTAGCCTTTCTACCATCTGGAAAAAGTTTATTGTAGTTTTGTGCATTACTTCCCAAAATTTTTGAGTTTCTGAAATCTAGGCCAATTGTACTTATTGTGACTGTGGTATCATCTCTTCTGTTTATATTGTGATCCATCATTATACACGATTCATGTTTATGTTTGGGTACTATTACCACTATGGTTTAAGGTGAATAAGCCTTAGACATGAGTTTAGGGTGACATTTTTTTCATGTCCTATTTTTACCTAGCATGTGTTAGTTGTCGAACTTACCACCACTCTTGAGCTTTGCAGGAAGGTCTGACTGCAGATGAGAAAGCAACAAAGGAACCTGAGGAGTCAGAACGCATGCAGGTTTTTCTCCCCTACTTTTTAATCATAGTCTACTTCACTGTAGCTGGTCCCATTTTATTCTTATATAAATGATATGTCCTTTCAATTATCACTTGTTCAAATAAAAAACCGGAAGCTTGTTTAGGTGGAGTGTGCTATTATTTGGTAACAAGAATTGATTATGTTTAATTTTACTGTGAAAATAGATGACTGATGCTCGATGTTCGAGATGCACAGAAAAGAGAGTAGCTGTGACAGATATCATCCATGCTGGAGGACATGGGAATCGCTATCAGGTCTGTGCCCTTTTGTGATACTACTGGCTGTTTATTGGGGAAATTCACTCTTATTGCCAATACTGACACAAAATAGCACTATAGCTTACTGTCCTTGGTAACTTGGGTGGTTTTTCTTTTTTCAACTTTTTTCGGGTCCATTCCCCTTGCAAAATGACGTAAGCCATCTATCGGTCTTTTTTAGTTGTAGAGATTTGTTATCGCTGATAACTTAGTTCTTGAGTAAGATGCAGTTACGTCTAAGTGTCAATAAATAGTTCACTTACTGGATACTTCTGTTTGTCCTAAGTAGTATTTAAATGTTATATTTAGCTTATTATGTCATCTAATCTTTTTTTTTCTTCCCCTTTTTCTTTTTTCTTTTGCTGGTTTCAGATTCATCTCTTCTTTTTTGCTAATACTAACCATAATAACACTAGCTTACTAGCCATGGTAGCTTGTTTTGTTTTGTTTTGTTGTTTTTCCCATTTCTCTTCCCCTTGTTAACATGACCCAAGTACTTCGTTGTTTTTGTTTTTTTAAACGTTTTTCATGATAGCTTTATTATTGAGTGAGATTCAGTTTCATCTGAGGAAGCGTGAAGAATACTTTCGTAGCTAGGAACTGTTTAAATCCTAGTTACTAGTTATCATCAAAACATACTTAAAAAAACATGTGAAATGCATGATAACTTAGCCTTTCTACCATCTGGAAAAAGTTTATTGTAGTTTTGTGCATTACTTCCCAAAATTTTTGAGTTTCTGAAATCTATCATTTTATTTTGCTAATCTCTTTCTAATATTATCGCTCTAAACAATCCAGCTTGAAATACATGATAACTTAGCCTTTCTACCATCTGGAAAAAAGTTTATTGTAGTTTTGTGAATAACTTCCCAAAATTTTTGAGTTTCTGAAATCTATCATTTTATTTTGCTAATCTCTTTCTAATATTATTCGCTCTAAACAATCCAGCTTGAATGCCAAGCCTGTGGTCATTCCTGGTATGCGTCTGGTGATGCCATCTCCTCGTTGACTATTGACGCACCAAATCCTGCTGGAAACGTAGGAACAGCACCTTGGGCTACCGCTAAATTCGAAGATGTCGAGAAAAAACTGGTGAGCCCTCGTGATCCTGAGAAGCCTTCCGTCGATGTTTTTCAGAAGTCTACAGCGGCATATATGCCCGTCCTTGAGCCTCAGAAATCTTTCAATCGATCAAAGAATGATGAAACCCCTGCAACAACTGCTCCTATTCGCGAATAATATGACACTTAGTTATCATATTAATGTATATGAGAAGTTATACCCTTTCCTTTTCTTTTTAGTTTTAGTTACGAGTACACTGTATTTAACACTTAGAGCTGGATACGATAATAGCTGACTTGGCGGAGGTAGCATACCCTCAAATTGGAATAAAAGCTTTTGTTGGTAGTAGTAGTAGTAGTTATAGATACCAAATATTGGCACCTTTGTTTTTGTTATTCAGTTCGTGCGGCACGAAACAGGGTCTAGTTTAGCTGGAGCAGACTGAGGATCAGCAAGGATCACTCTGAGATCTCCCTTTTGGTCCTCAAAGCAGCCTCTCAGAAACGCAACAACAATCCCTGCAATGCTCCTCCTCATGAGATCTCTGCAGTTACCATCCCCATTCTTACATGCACATCTAAATATCTTCGGCGCGTTGTCATCCAACATATCGACATGGCCGAAGTCCGATATCACAAAGTGAAAGCAAGGAGCCTGACATTCCCTATAGAACTCATTATGGTTAACTCCATCAGGTGCACAAGCAGGAAATAGGAAATTCTTCTTCTGACTGCCGAGCCCTGACCCGATCACCACCACCGGAAAGCCTAGCTGAAAAGAGGAGGGTTCGTAGGTGAGGATTTGAGGAGGGATTTGGGACGTTTTGCTTGTTCCGGCGACTGGGTCAACGCCGATGAGTGCGGAGAAGTTGAGAGTGGTTTGTGCGTGGCTGAGGGCGAGAGAGAAGGCGGCGTGGCCGCCTCTGCTGTGGCCTGCGAGGGCGAGGTTGAGGAGGTTGGGTTCGACGCTGGTGGGGAGGAGGGGTTGGAGGTTGTTGGAGAACCAGTTTGTTGTTTCGGCTGCTCCGGTGATGTCTTCTTCGGAGTTGGGTAGGATGAGGGTGTAGGGCTGTGATGAGAAAATTTTGATAATAGTTTGAGAATAGAATTGTTTTGGTTCAATGGCAAATGTTAACCGCGGAAAATTGCATTAAAAGGATATAAGAAAATGAGATTAGACGACTAAAGTGAGATAAGTTATCGAATTGGTCTTAAATGGTGTAGCTTTAAAATTTACTTCCAATGGCTTACCCAACTTGTTTTTATTGTATGGAAAAAAAAAATGTGTGAGTTGACAATTTATTTTGTGAAATAAGCTGTCAAGAGATGGTAAAGTTACGAGGTCTATTTTGTTAGTTAAATAAAAGATTAAATTGAAGTTTGTGTTCTCCCCCATCTCTTTTTGTTGGTATTTCCCTAACATGGTATAAGTTCGGCACCCTATAATATTGATGATTAATACACTCATATCATAACAAATGTATGAATGTGTGTCATGTCAATAACATATCAGTCATCAAGAATATCAATGACACATCGGTCCAGAAGAAGGGGACAAAACCCTCCGTTTACTCTTTGATACATATTCAATATACATATATATATGTGTGATCATTTCTTTAATTTAGCTTTTAAAGTGTTTTTAAAATTTAAATATTATTCAGTTATTATCTCATAAGATTCATTTAGGACAAAATTTTAAAACTACCTATGTTTGAAATTTATTTACCAAACCCGACTTGGTTAGATTTTATTTACCAAAACCGACCCATTTTCCCCCAACTCAACAACAACAATTAAACCTTGGTCTGTTTTGAAATTTTGATTTTTTTTTTAACTAACCGGGATTGGGAATCCCGGCTAATTAGCGGTTTAATTACCAAAATAATCGTGATTGGCTAGCTACATATGATTCTTCGGTTCCTGCTACACACATTTACATGGAACGTTATAAGTGGGACCCACCCTTAAATCTTAGTAAATAGATAAGCCCAAACGATGATAAAATCAAAACTAAAAGCAAACAATCTAACTTATAACTGATTTTCTGATTAATACTTAATTACCCGGGATTGACAATCATGTATTCAAAAAATTTCAAGTCAACCAAGTTTTTAGTCAAAGGTGCTGACGAGGACTGAAATAGGTTGTTTTTTTATAAATAAATAAAAACTGGGTCGGTTTCGATAAATAAATTTTAAAAACGGTCTTTTTAAAAAAAGTTGTCCATTCATTTATTTACCATGGTCAGTCTAAGAGTTTTCAAGCAACCTAAAAAGGATAATCAATATTATCAAATAAGATTCATGCAGGCCTACGAAATTCATCAAGTGACGGTAACTATAAAGTTCTACCTTCTTCAATAATTTTTATAAATATATCTTATTTTGAAATTATATAACTTTTATACAATTATATTTTCACCTCAAAACTATGACTTCGAAAACTCATGCTATGTTCATGATAAATTGTAAACAAACACGTTTAAAATGAGCTTTACTCATTGAATTTGTATTGGTTTACCTCTACTGCGGTTTATAAGGATTGTGATAACTAAATTGTAGCAAAAAGTAGAGTACTTGTTAGTTTGATGCTAGTTTTACTTGACATAGTGAGATACTAGTGTAAACAAAATCTGAACTTTGCAAAGCAAAGATTATACAATCGCTAGTAGCAAAAGTATAACTACTCGTCAGTTTGATGCGTGCTTTATTTGACATATTTACATACTGGTGTAAACCAAAATTTAACTTTCTGCCTCCTAGGCTCATCATATCTTGTTACAGTTCTTGCAAACAATTGTAAGACAATGTGATTATTGGCTTTTTGTTGTTGATGGAAATGAATTATTGGCTTTGTTTAATATAAAACTATGATAAAGTTTTTTTTTTTGAGAAAATATTACAAACTCTCAAATCTGTAAAAACATCATGTACTATCAAAAAAAACGATCATACCAGTTAAGAGGAGAGGGCATGAAATACTAATTATAAAGTAAATAAAAAGACGTTGAAGTACGTTAGCTGCATGTATATTTGTGTGTTAATTTATACTAACATTTGTCAGTCATGATGTTTTTGTTAAAAGGGTTTATTATATTTTTCTCCGTAATAATGACTTACTATAGAACTGTAGAACATGCACAAAACATGCACAAGACAGTTTTCGTGTCGAACTACTGGCATTGAGCTTCGATCACACCGTAGCGACGTAAGCAAGTTTTGGCCGGGAACGAGTAGTCGACGAATAGGCATTGTAGTCGACTACACCGTAAACCACGTAAAGGTGTATTTCGCTTGGAGTGCGAGTAGTCGACTAATCGTATTATAGTCGACTAATCTGATTCATTAGTCGACTAATATGAGTTGTAGTCGACTAATCAGGCGATTCAAACGGGTCTAATTAGGATTTGGTTTTAAACCCAATTCGTTTAGAGGTTATAAATAACCCTAACCCGATTGTTAGGTAAGCTTGAAGCACGCTTTGGAGCGACCTTTGAGAGGGTTTTGTGCATCTTTGGAGAGGAGATCTTTTGAGAGATTGAGAGGTTTGTTTTAGGGTTTCTTTGTGAGAACTTGTAATCCTAATTTGTATTCTCTTTCTATTAGTGAAAATCCCCTCCTTACCCCGTGGACGAGGCAACTTGTCAACCACGAAATCTCGTGTCTTTACTCCTTTATTGTGTTATTTGCTATCGCTTGTGGTGGTTTCTCTCGGCGGTTCAGCGGTCCGCTACCAACAATTGGTATCGAGCTATTGTTCGATTGGAAGTGGTGTAATTTCTAATTTGAGGGGTGTTCGGTGATTCCCGAGAAGCGGATTCACGAAGACAAACAGAGGATGGCGTCAACCAAGAATCACCAAAGTGGGAAAATTCGAGATTGAAAAGTTCAATGGGAAGAACGATTTTTCTTATTGGAGGATGCGATGAAAAACTTTCTAATTTCGCAAAAATTGCACAAGACTTTGGATGGAAAGGAGAAGAAGAACAAGGATATGTCCGATGAGGATTGGGAGGAGTTGGATCCGAAGCACGGCGCCGATTATCCTATGCCTCGAGAGGGATGTAGCTTTCTTGGTAGATGGAGAGGAAACGCCAAGGTGGAAGAAGTTAGAGGGTACCTTCATGACGAAGAGTCTAACTAACCGGATCTACTTAAAATCCAAATTGTATACTTGCAAGATGGAGGAGGGCTCATCAATCCGGAACACATCAACAAGTTTGATAGGATCATATCGATTTGAAAGACATAGATGTTAAAGTAGGAGACGAGGATCGGCGCTTACTACTACGTCTCTGCCAGTCTTATGAGAACCGGTGCAAACACCGAGGCTTGTGGGAGAAAATCGAAGATGGATGAGACTAGAACGGCACTTCTAGCGACGATCTTCGAAGACCGCAACTATAAAGTTCTACCTTCTTCAATAATTTTTATAAATATATCTTATTTTGAAATTATATAACTTTTATACAATTATATTTTCACCTCAAAACTATGACTTCGAAAACTCATGCTATGTTCATGATAAATTGTAAACAAACACGTTTAAAATGAGCTTTACTCATTGAATTTGTATTGGTTTACCTCTACTGCGGTTTATAAGGATTGTGATAACTAAATTGTAGCAAAAAGTAGAGTACTTGTTAGTTTGATGCTAGTTTTACTTGACATAGTGAGATACTAGTGTAAACAAAATCTGAACTTTGCAAAGCAAAGATTATACAATCGCTAGTAGCAAAAGTATAACTACTCGTCAGTTTGATGCGTGCTTTATTTGACATATTTACATACTGGTGTAAACCAAAATTTAACTTTCTGCCTCCTAGGCTCATCATATCTTGTTACAGTTCTTGCAAACAATTGTAAGACAATGTGATTATTGGCTTTTTGTTGTTGATGGAAATGAATTATTGGCTTTGTTTAATATAAAACTATGATAAAGTTTTTTTTTTTGAGAAAATATTACAAACTCTCAAATCTGTAAAAACATCATGTACTATCAAAAAAAACGATCATACCAGTTAAGAGGAGAGGGCATGAAATACTAATTATAAAGTAAATAAAAAGACGTTGAAGTACGTTAGCTGCATGTATATTTGTGTGTTAATTTATACTAACATTTGTCAGTCATGATGTTTTTGTTAAAAGGGTTTATTATATTTTTCTCCGTAATAATGACTTACTATAGAACGTAGAACATGCACAAAACATGCACAAGGCGGTTTCGGGTTCATGAGTCGACTACTAGGCATTGTAGTCGACTACTGCTATGACAACAAGTTTTGGTGGGAACGAGTAGTCGACGAATAGGCATTGTAGTCGACTACTATAACGACGAAGGTGTATTTCTGCGTTGGAGTGCGAGTAGTCGACTAATCGTATTATAGTCGACTAATCTGATTCATTAGTCGACTAATATGAGTTGTAGTCGACTAATGCAGGCAATTCAGCGGGTCTAATTAGGATTTGGTTTTAAACCCAATTCGTTTAGAGGCTATAAATAACCCCTAACCTGATTGTTAGGGTAAGCTTGAAGCACGTTTTGGAGCAGCCTTTGAGAGGGTTTTGTGCATCTTTGGAGAGGAGATCTTTTGAGAGATTGAGAGGTTTGTTTTTAGGGTTTCTTTGTGAGAACTTGTAATCCTAATTTGTATTCTCTCTTTCTATTAGTGAAAATCCCCCCTCCTTACCCCGTGGACGTAGGCAACTTGCCGAACCACGTAAATCTCGTGTCTTTACTCCTTTATTGTGTTATTTGCTATCGTTTGTGGTGGTTTCTCTCGGCGGTTCAGCGGTCCGTACCAACAATTGGTATCGAGCTATTGTTCGATTGGAAGTGGTGTAATTTCTAATTTGAGGGGTGTTCGGTGATTCCCGAGAAGCGGATTCACGAAGACAAGCAGAGGATGGCGTCAACCAAGAAATCGATCAAAGTGGGAAAATTCGAGATTGAAAAGTTCAATGGGAAGAACGATTTTTCTTATTGGAGGATGCGGATGAAAAACTTTCTAATTTCGCAAAAATTGCACAAGACTTTGGATGGAAAGGAGAAGAAGAACAAGGATATGTCGATGAGGATTGGGAGGAGTTGGATCCGGAAGCACAGGCCGATTATCCTATGCCTCGAGAGGGATGTAGCTTTCTTGGTAGATGGAGAGGAAGCATTGCGGTGTGGAAGAAGTTAGAGGGTACCTTCATGACGAAGAGTCTAACTAACCGGATCTACTTAAAATCCAAATTGTATACTTGCAAGATGGAGGAGGGCTCATCAATCGGGAACACATCAACAAGTTTGATAGGATCATATCAGATTTGAAAGACATAGATGTTAAAGTAGGAGACGAGGATCAGCGCTTCTACTACTGTCTCTGCCAGAAGTCTTATGAGAACCCGTGCAAACACCGAGGCTTGTGGGAGAAAATCGAAGATGGATGAGACTAGAACGGCACTTCTAGCGGACGATCTTGAAAAGCGCAACTAGTGACATGGCCTTGTGGCGATGCGAGAGCGCGAGGATTGTTTGCAAGAGGAAGGAGCAATGAGCGAGGAAAAGGCAAGGGAGGAAAGTCTAGATCTAAATCAAGACCTCTTGCGGGAAAAAGATGTTTCAAGTCGCGGTGAAGCCGGGCATTTCAAAGTCGGTGTCCAAATAAGAGAGTAGGTGGAAAGAAGAACAACAACAAGACCGAGAGGAGAGGGCAAGGAAGAAGCGAGCTACGTTTGAGGAAGGGCGATAAGGAATGCTATGTCGTCCGCGGTGGCGAGGAGATCTCCGGAAGTGGATACTTGATTACGGTTGCTCTTACCATATGTGTCCAAATAGGAAGTGGTTTACTACCTACGAGGCATTGATGGGGAAGCTGTATTGATGGGGAATAACCATGCTTGTAAGCAGTGGGGCTAGGTAATATCAAAATCAAGATGCATGATGGAGTGGTTCGAACCTTGGCGGATGTGAGGCATGTTCCCGACTTGCGGAAGAATCTTATCTCGTTGGTGCTTTGGACTCCGGTGGTTGCGGGATTGTGACGAAAACGGAGTGAAGAAAGTTGTTCGTGGTTCCTTAGTAGTGATGAAGGGTGTTCGTCACGGTAATCTATATACTCTCGTGCACGACGGTGACAGGAGATGCAAATGTTGGAACCGAAGGAAGTGGTGGAGACCCATGTGAGCACACACGGTTATGGCATAGGCGGCTTGGGCATATGTCGAGAAGGGTCTAGTTACGCTTGGTAAAGAGGGTCTGAAGAATCAAGGAACCCAAAGATGGATTTTGCGAGGATTGTGTGTATGGAAAGTCACACGTGGTTCGGGCCGAGAAGCAAGTCTAAGAGCGAGGGATACTAGATTATGTGCACACGGACGTTTGGGGTCCGGCTCGGACAACTTCAAGGGTGGTTCCGTGTATTATGTCTCATTTATAGATGATTATTCTAGGTATGCTTGGATTTACTTTCGAAGCATAAGAATGAGGTGTTGAGACATTCAAGAAGTGGAGAACAATGGTTGAGAACAGACAGAAAGAAATTGAAGACGCCGAGATCCGATAACGGCATGCAGTATACGATGGTGCTTTCAAGGAGTTCTGTGATCGGAGAATTGTTCGACAGACTGATCAGGTCTACACCACGCCAGAATGGGTCGCGGAGAGATCGAACCAACACCGCGAAAAGGCGTGAGTATGCGATCTTATGCGGATTGGGCAACGAATGGTGGGCGTAAGCGTGGCTACTGACTTGTTACATTGTGAACCGTTCACCACATTCGACATTGGATGGTGATACACCTATAGGGTGTGGTCGAGGAACATGCGATTATGATAGGCTCGTAATTTTCGGATGTACCGCCTACTATCACGCCAACGAGGGAAAGCTTGACGCGAGGGCCAAGAAGGCAATATTCTTGGGATATGCAAAGGCGTAAAGGCTATCGCCTTTGGTGTACGGAAGATTCAAAGTTCGTGGTCGCCAGGATGTTACCTTTGATGAGAAATCCATGATTGCTAGGGCGTCCAAGGATGATGGTGTTATGGTGGTGAGACTTCTAAGTCTCGAGGTTATTGAAATAGAACCTAAAGACCAACTAGGTTCTAATCGTGCTCAAGTGGGAAGTCGTAGATGATGAGCTTGGCGGGGAGGAGGTTCAGCGAGGAAAATACAGGCACTACAACAGCCTTCGAGGATAATTTGGCTTCCACTAGGCCAAAGCGAGCATACAAGCAGTCTTGAATGCTGATCAACCCCTAAAGCACTATGGGCGGGCTAATATGGTTAAATACGCACTCTGGTGGAGGAGGACGAGCGGTCTCCTTCAAGGAAGCTATTCGGGACAAGGATAGTGAGAGTTGGTTGGCTACGATGGAGGAAGAGATGGAATCTCTTGGAAGAATCATACATGGGAGGTGGTCCCATTGCCCGTAGGGAAGAAAAGCTATTGGTTGTAAGTGGGTGTATAAAAGAAAGGAAGATCTTTGAGCTTCGGTGGTGTAAGATACAAGGCGAGGCTAGTGGCTAAGGGTTTTGCCTGAGAAAGAGGGTGTGGATTACAATGAGATATTTTCTCCGGTGGTGAAACACACTTCTATTCGGTGCTATTGAGTATTGTTGCTCATGGTGATTTTGAGTGGATCAACTCGATGTTAAAACAACCTTCTTGCACGGAGACTTGGATGAAGAGATCTACATGCATCAACCCGAGGGCTACAAGGTTGAGGATAAGGAGAATCATGTGTGTCGCTTGAGGAAGTCACTGTATGGATTAAAGCAATCTCCGGCGGTGGTACAAGCGATTTGACTCCTTCATTTGAAGCATGGGTTTTCCGGCGATCATGATTGTTGTGTTTACATTCGAAGCTTCGGAGGTAATTTTATCTATCTTCTTTTGTATGTGGATGACATGCTTATTGTTTTAAGAGCGGGATGGAGATAGATAGGTTGAAATCTCAACTTGGTGAAGAGTTCGAGATGAAGGACATGGTGCCGCTAGGAAAATACCGGGTATGGAGATTAGAAGAGAGCCGCGAATCGACGATTGTTCTTGAGTCGGAAGGGCTACATAGAGCGGGTGATCGCGAGGTTCGGGATGCAAAGTGCTAAGTCGGTGGTGACTCCATTGGCTCCACACTTTAGGCTTCGGTAATCAATCTCCCACTACGTGAAGAGAAAGCGCACATGGAGTGTGTTCCTATGCTAGTGCAATTGGCGCTTTAATGTATGCAATGGTGTGTACACGCCTGATATTTCCGCAGTGGTTAGTGTGTGATAGATTCATGGCGAATCCGAAAGGCGACCGGAAGCAAAGGAAGTGGGTCCTCGTGTACTTAAAGGGTACAGTTGATACGGTCCGGTTTTGGTGGAGAAACATGTCGATTGACGGGTTTGTGGACTCGATTATGCGGGCGATCTAGATAGACGGCGATCTACTACCGGTTATGTATTTAAGATACATGGAGCTCCGGTTAGTTGGCGATCGATGTTACGAACTCTGATGGTACTTTCTACTACGAGGTCGAGTACATGGCCATGGCGAGGGAGTGAAGGAAGCATTGTGGTTGTGGGGTCTTCTAGGCGATTTGGGGATTGAGCAGAAAACGTGAACTTGTGGTGTGACAATGAGTGCAATTCACTTGGCGAAGAATCAGTTCATCATGCTCGTACCAAGCATATCGATGTCGGTATCATTTTGTCTTTGGATGTCATAGAGGAAGGTGATATTTCTCTCATGAAGGTGCACACGAATGAGAATCCCGCGACATGTTAACCAAGGTGGTCACGTGTAGTAAGTTTAAGCATTGCTTAGACTTGCTTCATATCACCGGTTGATCCGCCTAAGAGGGCATGGCTTCTGGGCTGTAATGGGTAAGGTGGAGATGATTTGAGGTGAACTACGATGAGCTTGATCCCGCGAGTAAAATGTAGGTGGCCAAGCAAGCATAGCTGATTGGCCCATTATTGGGATGGAGATCTCTCTAGATGTTCTTGGTGTTCTTCGGTGTTCGGTCCAAAATTTGAGGTGAATCAAATGATGTACGAGGTGGAGAATTGTAGAACATGCACAAAACATGCACAAGACGGTTTTAGGGTTCGTGAGTCGACTACTAGGCATTGTAGTCGACTACATATAGCGACAGAAAGCAAGTTTTGGTGGGAGCGAGTAGTCGACTAATAGGCATTGATGGACACTATATGCTGACGAAAGGTGTATTTCTGCGTTGGAGTGCGAGTAGTCGACTAATGCGTATTATAGTCGACTAATCTACAGTTCATTAGTCGACTAATATGAGTTGTAGTCGACTAAATGGTCAAAGCGGGTCTAATTAGGATTTGGTTTTAAACCCAATTCGTTTAGAGGCTATAAATAACCCTAACGATTGTTAGGGTAAGCTTGAAGCTGCGTTTTGGAGCGGCCTTTGAGAGGGTTTTGTGCATCTTTGGAGAGGAGATCTTTTGAGAGATTGAGAGGTTTGTTTTTAGGGTTTCTTTGTGAGAACTTGTAATCCTAATTTGTATTCTCTCTTTCTATTAGTGAAAATCCCCCCTCCTTACCCCGTGGACGTAGGCAACTTGCCGAACCACGTAAATCTCGTGTCTTTACTCCTTTATTGTGTTATTTGCTATCGTTTGTGGTGGTTTCTCTCGACGGTTCCGCGGTCCGCGCGCCCAACAAGAACATATATCATGAGCATGTCAAAATTTATGTCGACAATCTAATTTGTTTTGATATACACGTATTAGATAAAAAAGTATTAGCCAGAAAATGTTTTTTGGTTTCATTTGAGCTTATGAAGTGCTCAAGGAGCACGTATGCTGACTTAAAAACATACATGATATACATATCATTGTAAAATTAAAACAATTTTCTTTGTTTCCTTGTCTTTTTTAAACAGTTTTAAACGCAAAAACATCAGAGCAACATGGAAAAGAGATAGCAAACTAATTACCTGAGGTGCAACAATAATATAGCCATGAGATGCAATGTGCTGAAAAAGTTGACTGTAATTGTTTATTATGAAGGAGGAAGCCATGGAGGAATAGGACCACTGGATACTTCCCTGCCTCTGCCGGAGAGACGATCAGAAGAGGCTTCGGCGGCGGCGATGAATCCTTGCCAGAGTCTACTGTGATCATTTCAACACTGAGCTTCCCATTCTCAAAAACATTGCTCTTAGCTTCCATATCCTTAAATCTAAAAAACAATTCATCTTTTAATTTTGTTGCTTAGATAGTAGGGGAGTATTTATAGAAGTGAAACTTGTTTAATAGGACAGTTTGATGAAATTACTAGGTGAAAGACTAGGTTGGAAGGATTTGGATCCTCTCCACTACAAAAAAAAGTAGTGGAGAGACCACTACTTTCATGTTAGTCCATTGATTTTATTTTAATGGTTGAGATGAAATCAATCTTTCCTAACTATAATTATGGGAATCAATTAGCCTAACATATCTCCTATTTTTACTCCTATCTAATCTACTTTCCTAATCCTGTATCTCCGGTCCTTCTCTCTATTTTTAAAGATTTTTTTAGTTCTTTTTTTTCTTTCTTTTTCCTTTTTTTCTCAGCTCCTTTTTTCTTTTAGATTTTTTCTGTAGAATATTCTTTTTCTTTTTATGTTTTTTACTTTCCGATCAAAAGAAATTTTCTTTCATGACAAATTTTTATGTTTTTACATTAGGTAAAGATTTATTGGTTTTATTTCAAAAATTAACTTGAAAAATATTTATCTTCATGACAAATTTTTCTCGAAATTCTAAATTAAAATATTTCTTCATTTTATTTGATCCATAGGATATTTTGTTATGAAATATTTTTGTAATTATTGCATAATATTGAAATTATATTTTTTGAAATTATATTTAATTCTTTAACTTTTAACAATTGAATGAACATCGTTGAGATATGTCTTATTCACAAAAATGTGAGGTTTAACAATACATTTAAGCTAAAATTTGAAATCAGATATATTGAATTACTCTAATATCAAGTACAATTACAAATAGTTCAACAAAGAACAATCAACATTGAAAATCAACCTCTCGACTAACAAGTCTTCTACATAATCAATAAAATTTGAGAAACCCTCAATGGAGAAACTTACAAGTTGCATCATTTATCTTTCACATTTTATATTAATAAACTCTCATAGCTTCTCTCACGAAATAAAATAAGCATGTAATTAGTACATGATTAAAAAAAAGTTATCGATCATTTATTCGATTTTGGAACTAACCTTTTCGAGTTAACCATCTATAAAACATTATGATTTTTGTCATATGTCATTGTAATTATAACACCGAAATGTGAGGTGGCCTATAACACATTATTAAAATGTCCATCGATGATTATAACTAGAAAATGCTTAATAAATATATAAATTTCATTACTATAACTATTTAAAATATACCATCAACAATTCAGTGAAGCTAGGGTGATCATTGCTTTAGTCATTGCTCATCCATGCGGAGAAAAAAAATCAATGGACTAAAATGAAAAAAAGGGAAAAGAAAAAAAGGGAGCGGAGAAAAAAAGGAAAAAAGAAAGAAAAAAAGATCGGAAAAAAAATCGAAAAAATAGGGAGAAGGACCGGATATACAAGATTAGGAAAGTAGATTAGATAGGAGTAAAAATAGGAGATATGTTAGACTAATTGATTCCCATAATTATAGCTAGGAAAGATTGACTTCATCTCAACCATTGAAATAAAATCAATGGACTAAAATGAAAGTAGTGGTCTCTCCACTACTTTTTTGTAGTGGAGAGGAATAAAAAAAATAGGGGAGAAGGACCGGATATACAAGATTAGGAAAGGAGATTAGATAGGAGTAAAAATAGGAGATATGTTAGACTAATTGATTCCCATACTTATAGTTAGGAAAGATTGACTTCATCTCAACCACTGAAATAAAATCAATGGACTAAAATGAAAGTAGTGGTCTCTCCACTACTTTTTTGTAGTCGAGCGGATCCAAATCCAGGTTGGAAACTTCAAAAAATGAGACCCAAATTTGACCCACACGTGATTGCACTTACCAATTTGATGTCTGTCTGCGATGCAATCATGCACGGAGTTGAATGACATGCGTGATGTTTATTGACATCAAGGGTGGAGCTACGTTGTAAATTGGGACTCTTATCCGTGTAGTAGTGATAAGTAAATTTTTTTTAAAAAAAGATCTTTTTCAAAATTTTATTGGCAAAATCGACCTTTTCCGGATTTAATTAGCAAAATCGATCTTTTGTGGATTTAATTAGCAAAATCGACCAATCGATCTTTTTGGTTGATTTTGCAAAATATATTTTTTAAAATACACGGGACTACTAGTCCTGTGTAATTAGTATTGACTAATCACATGTTACTTAAACTTTAAAAAATACACGATACTAATTAAACTTTATTAGGGTGTAATTAGGCACCACTAAATACACGGGATTAGTAGTCCCGTGTATTTTAAAGCTTTATTTTTGCAAAATCGATCTTGACAAAAAAGAAATCGATTTTGCTAATTATATTAAACATAGGTTGATTTTACTAATAAAGTTTTAAAAAGAGTCTTTTTTTTTTAATCTCCCGGTGATAACATGCAAAGTCTATCTATTATGTCTTGAGCTCACATGAGCTTAAGTTCATAATGAATACAAGACCAACTTTTTATCCACTCATCTTGCCTGAGATTTGTGATGCACAAATCTCAAAGTGGCCTTTATATCTTCACGGATCCCAAAGCCAGATTAGTGAAAAGTTGGTAGACTCACTATTCATTATGAACTTAAGTTCATAAGAGCCTTGCTCCTATTATGTCAGACTATAGGCTACCAAACTTTGGATCTCTACTACTATTGGAAGTTTTTATCAACTTGCTTATCCTATAGAAGACAAACGCCCAAGGCAGCTATCAACTACCAAAAGCAAGTGGGCCCCAGTACTTATTTAGTTACTAGATGGGGATAAAGGAATTACGTGGACAAATAGTATTTGTTATCTCAGTCGGCCCCACAGTTATATGTTTTACAAAGCAAGTGGGCCCCACAGTTAATCATTTATTATATAATTTTAATAATTAATATTATTTATAGCGTCCACCAAAGTGAGAAGATTTTATTCACTAACGTGAGAAGATTTCATTGATGAATATAGAGCTTCTCTACAAGAATCTCTACTCATATCAATTGTCTAGGCTTCTGCAGCCAAGAAAAAAAAAATAGCGCGAGAAAAAGGTATTGCAGTGTCCGGTGCTCCGATTTTGACAATTTAAGGGGCATTGTAATCGATAAGATGAGCCGGTTAAGTGTACGCTGTTAGATTCTTCAAAAGTATTGTGGCAGATCCTATGATTCTCATGCTCTAAAGGTTGTTTAGTTTGTAATGATTTTTTGTATTGGGGTTCATTATGAATATCTTCGAATTAAAAAACATACAAACTTAGTTAGCAGTTGGTATCCTTCTCTTTTTTCTGGTTCCGACCCTGATTGACATCTTTTACTATCTAAGGATCAGTGCGATTTTACTGCAAATGTAACTTTCTCCATTATATAGTTGGGAGTCATGACTGTTACTTTCTCCGTTATTTTTTAAAATTATATAAAACATCTGTAAAATTTTTTTGACAAATGTCTAACTCTGACCATTACATGGTTGTGTAAAAATCAGTAAACCAACAGAAAACACATGTTGTTACGAAAATCATACAATGTTGTG